>JAJIBD010012294.1:0-23760 GCA_021461705.1 Cryptotis parvus
TTTTCTCTGTATATATTTATGTGCGGCTTTCTCTGGCTTCTTGGCAGGCTATTGGATGGAATGTTTTGAGGCTCTTCATGTTCCTGGAGCGAGCAGATACCCTTGGGCTACACTAGCACACTCGAGCAAATTGTATCACTTGGGAAATCAAGTGATACAAGTGATATTTATGTACAAACTTTTTGCTTTTTCGGGTCACAACCTGTGATTATCAGGGATTTCTCTTGGCTCTTCACTAGGTATCATTAGACGGTGCTTGGGGGACTATTACGGGATGCAGGGATTGATCCTGGCTCAGACATGGTTCAGTTTTTCAACTTGAACCTCCTTTTCCACACTAGAGACCCTGATCCACTTCACCGACATCTTCCTCTTTCAGCCCTTCCTGACCCCTAAGTTTCTGGCAATGACTCTGCACCAGCTCCTCCATGCAGCAGCTAACCCAGCAGCTATCCGCCCTGCTTCATGCATCCTAGCCTATCCCATCTGCCCCTCGGCCCCCATTGAACAAGGCCTTTCTCTGCTTGGCCGTCCGTGTGGGCTGTTCCCCTGTCCCGACGCCGCATTGTCCCTTGCTTCAGAGTGTGGGTTGAAGCCAGGTGCTCATAGGAAGGTGTAGGCGGCCTGTCGGAGGTGTCCTCACCCCGCTGCACCAGCGCCTTTGAGAGCACGACCCACGGGCGCCCAGACCATCTGCACGTCCCTGAAGAACACGCCTGAACACGCCCCCGAACACTGAACACGTCCCGGCGGCTCCGCAGCTGCGGGCCAAGGGCACAAGACTTTGTCAAGTCCAGCCCTTCCGGATGCCCGACCCAGTCGTGGTCATTTATCGGGGGTCCTGGCTGGCTGCAGCAAGCACTGAGAGGCTTTGTCTGTCCTGCCCCTCGGGCAGCAGATCCGGCCTCACTTCAGACTCGCCCTGTCCCATGTGGTCGGTAGGCACGTCCGTGACTCCAGTGAGATGAGACTGAAGTCACAGTGGGGACCCCCAGAGGGGGGTGACTCACCCAGGTCACTGTCTCTCTCTCATATGCATTTTCTGATCGAAATCACCACCGCAGCCAGCTGCCGGCACCCAGCTGCCGGCACCCGCAACCCCTTTCAGCAGTCCTTTGCCCTGTCATTTCAGGCAAATTCCAAGCTACCCTTGGGCCTATGCTGAGGCCCTCCCCAGAATCTGTGCATCTGCCTCACTGGGCCCAGCAACCCACCCACCCCGGTCTTCAGCCGTCCTGCCTGGTCAGTACTTGGGGTGCCGGCATGTGTGCTGTCCCCACGCCCTTCCTCTCTCTCCCTCAGCCACTCCCTCCTGTCCCTCCCTCCCTCTCACCCGGTTTATGGAGTAGGGCAAGTTTTGGAAGTCCATATGTAGCAGGTTGCCTAGCCCAGGCAGGGGCCTCGGGCCTGGTGGGTAGCGAGGGGCCCAGCATACTCGCCGGTGCATGAGGTCCACGAGGAGCAGGAAGATGGCCACGGCCACTGCCAGGGCCCCAACGCGTCTCCACTGAGCAGCCCCATGGCTGTGTTGAGAGTCTCTGGTTCCTACTGTGACTCTGTCTATAAAGGCAGTAGTCCTACCCTTTTGCCTTTTGCCCTTGCACTCAGATAGGGGTGTGACCATGTAACAGAGGGAGCAGGACGAGGTTAGGGAGGGTGCTGGGTGTCCCCTGAGTCCTGCCCCTCCTGCCCTCTCCTGGCTTTCCCCTGATGCAGAGAAACTAGACCCTGCTTCTCCCACAGGCTGTTTGGTCTCTGCTGGAGTAGCTGCTGTGCCCGCTTGACTCTGATGCTGCGACTTCATCTAGACCTGCGGGTTATTACTGTTTGATGTCTGACTTGAGCAACCTTTGCCTGTGCTCAGGGCTTTCTGCTGCTGTGCTCTGAATCACTCCTGGCGGGGCCCAGGGGACCATGTGGAGGGCCAGGGCCGAACCCAGGTTGGCAGCATGTATAGCACATGCCCATTGCTGTGCTGTCTGTCTGGTGCCGGACCCACAGGTTATTTCTTTTTGATAGATTTATTGGGTGTCCCAAGATGAACTCCAGAAAGACAGTGGCCACGATGGTCATCTCAGTCTGACTGTCTAATACATGATTGCAAGGATTTCAATGCATTATTGGGGTCACCCAGCAAGTGCTGGGTCCTCCAGGGCCACAGCTTGCAATGCTCAGGGGATCATGTGGTAGTGGGAGTCACACCAGCTTGGGCCATGCTAGTCTTGTGTCCCGCCATAAGGCTCATGGTTTGAGTGTTGCCACAGTGTCATCTCAGGAGGATCCTGGCCTCAGATGTGTCAGGTGACTCCTCTGGGTTGCTTTCTTTTGGGGTCCTCTGCTTTTCCTCATGATGCAGATAGTGAGAGGGGAGAGGCATCCCCACGAGCCCCTTAAACTCACACTGCCTTCTTTATTAATTTATTTTGAATTTTCACACTGCATTATACCAAGAGTAAGTAAGTAAGCACAGTTGTGTTTCACCCAGAAACAAAATAACCATAACTTGAGCCGGAGCAATAGCACAGCAGGTAGGGTGTTTGCCTTGTTGTAGCTGACCCATGTTCTATCCCCACCATCCCATATGGTCCCCCGAGCTCCCCAGAAGCAACCCCTTAGCATCGCTGGGTATGACCCAAAAAAGAAAATAAAAACCAGAGCAGGGCCAGACAGGAGTTAAGGCACTTGCCTTGCATGTGGCAGAGCCCAGTTCAGTACTTGCCAGGAATAGACACAAATATAATTAAAATAGTTATTATTAATCTGCAGCAGTTTTTCCTCAATCTGGCCCAGGTATGCTGGTCCAGAGACTCTCAGACATGGGGCAGAGCTGTTCCTTGCTCTCCCTGTGCCCAGCCATTCATGAGGCAGTCGGGAGGCATGGCAGGTTCTAGCCCTGGCCCACCACCTTGGCAGAGCCTCACAACAAGCCAGACCACCCCCCTCACTCCACGGGCGCCGCCATTTTCCACATTTGGACTTCCCTCTCATCAGAACTCCACCCAGCAGACCAGCCCATCACAGCCCGGATCATCGACACCCACCCTGCAGCAGTTTTTTCCTCAATCCGGCCCAGGTATGCTGGTCCAGAGACTCTCAGACATGGGGCAGAACTATTCCTTGCTCTCCCTGTGCCCAGCCGTTCATGAGGCAGTCGGGAGGCATGGCAGGTTCTAGCCCTGGCCCACCACCTTGGCAGAGCCTTACAACAAGCCAGACCACCCCCTCACTCCACGGCGCCGCCATTTTCCACATTTGGACTTCCCTCTCGTCAGAACTCCACCCAGCAGACCGCCCATCACAGCCCAGCTCACCTGGCCGCTTGCGGCGGCAGGTTCATCAATAAATGCTTTATTTGGAGGTGTTTAAAAGAGTTTGCCTCCCACTCGGCAAGCCTGGCAAGCTTCTCGTGTTGTATTTGATATGCCAAATTCCAGTAACAATTATATTAGGTCATTCCCATGACCTAATATAATGGCTTGAGGCTCTTTATGTTCCTATAGCAAGCCGATGCCCCTGGCTCTACTGGCATGAGACAGGACATATGGAGATATTACTGGTGCCCGCTCTAGCAAATAGATGATCAACGGGAAGATCATGATCGTGATTATTAATCAGAGGGATTAATGCTGATGTTTAAAATTAAACTTATTATAATTAATAATCAGAATAACCTGTGTTAATCCACTGTTCTCCCTGCATTAACATATGCCTCAGAGACCTGGGCCCTACGAAAAGCAGGATGAGAATGCTATTCGGGTCTCCCAAAGGGAATCGAAAGAGCTATGCTTGGAATATCACGCCTCACTCAAGTGAGAGAAGGAATCCAGAGCTCCGACCTCCTTCGCTGTTCCAGAGTCAGGGCGCTGTCTCATTTGCCAAGGTATCGAAAATCAGATGAGCTGGACATGTAATGCGATTTGGAGACGACCGCTGGACTAGAGCCATTACTTACTGGATCCCATGGGACATCAAAAGATCACGTGGTCGCCCACCTACAAGATGGTCAGACTTCTTCGTCAAGACCATGAATGAACGGTTTGAGGCTCTTCATATTCCTGAAACAACCAGATGCCATTGGGCTACACTGGCACGTGATAGGGTCAAATGGAAATATTACTGGAGCCCGCTCGAGCAAATCAATGAATAACAGGATGTCTAGTGATCTAGTGAATCAGAATAACCTGTGATCTGGAGCTCCACTTTTTGGGTATAAATTCCCAGATTGAATGTAGTGTTTCTTTTCTTTTTTTCTAAGTTTAAAACTATTTTGTCAGAATATTTTTTAAAAATATTTTATTATACCTCCGTTAGATATACAATTACAAGATGTTCATGTTTGAATTTTGGTTCTACAGTGTTCCAGCACCCATCCCTCCACCCTGCCCATCTCCCATCACCAATGTCCCACCTCTCACCCCCTTCCCTGCCTGCCTCCATGGTGGGTTCTTTATCTCCTCTCTCTCTCTCTCTCTCTCTCTCTCTATCTATCTATCTATCTATCTATCTATCTATCTATCTATCTATCTATCTATCTATCTATCTATCTATCTATCTATCTATCTCTCCTCGCTTTCCTTTCTTACACATTGTAGACTGTAATATATTCTAGAACTTCCACTAGTTTGATGTACGGGTTCGGACCATGAAAATGGCAACTATTATGGTGAGTCTCATCCGGCTGCTTCTGAGGCCCTACAGAGGTGATGGACCCACTCCTAAAACCCATCTTGACTCCTGGGTCAGCTGAGCTGGGGAGAGCCAAATGGCAGCTCTGCCCCGTGCATCTGAGTCTTTGCATCAAGGCTGAGAGCCCTGAGGCAGTTTGTGGGTGGGGCCACCAGGCCTCTGGGACAAGTCAGAGAGGGGAAGGGATACCACAGCTCCATCTCCAGGACCACCCGGTGACTTCCGCCTCTTAGTGTAACCTTACTGGGCTCAAACTTCGGCTGCTCTGAGCTGGTATTGAGATCAGTGTCTCTCTTGCGTGGGTTCTGATGGGCTGTGGAGTCCAGAATGTGATAATGGCGGCTATAATGGTGAGTCTCATCCAGCTGCTTCCGAGGTCCTACAGAAGTGATGGCCCACTCCCAAAACCCATCTTGCCTCCTGGGAGCCTCATGGTCGGCTGGGCTAGGAGAGGAGAGTCGGATGGCAGCTCTTCCCCATGCATCTGAGTCTCTCATCTTTCTCTCTGTCTCTATTTCTTTCTCTGTATTTCTCTCTCTCCTACACCTTGTGACTTACCTTACAGTTTACGATGCAATTATCTATGTGTATATTCAGTAGTGAGTTCTAGTGTGACATTATAGTTCCCCATCAACCTCTCCAGTTTGTTACAACTACAATGATTATTATGGCGTACAGATGTGAAAGATCCTGGGAAGGACCTGGACCTAGCCTACTTTGTTATCTAAGCCTCTTGTGCGGCTCACACTGTCACGGCTGTGGTCTCGTCTGCCCCTTGTCCAGTTCATCTGGTTGTGGAGGCTGTGAGCCCGTGAGCCATGCCCACCGGCATGTAGAGGGAGGAGCCCAAATCCCTGCTCCAATTTCGACCAGCGTGGCTTCCCCCACAAGACTGCTTTACCCTAGGAGATACGTTGGTCTTGGCCGGGGACTAGCCGATTCCTCAGAGACTCCATGGGCTGCTCCACATGGGCCGGGCAGCACAGCTGTGCTTCTGGTCTGTCCCTTGTCCAGTTCATCTCTATTGTTACTGTTTTTGGCATATCAAATACACCACGGGTAGCTTGCCAGGCTCTGCCATGGCTCTGGGTTCATCCCAGGGGTCCCCGTCTTTTCCTGTGTCAGACCATCCACCATCCAGGGCCCACAGGGCAGAGCCCTGGGGTGTAGACAAGCCTGTCTCCTGTCTGCCACCTGCCCGACACAGCTGGGCACCGCAGCCACACGTGCAGCAGCACCTGGGGGGGCGGTGGCCCTGAACGTAGTGCTCAAGGCATCTGTGCCTCCTGTTCAGAACTGGGTTCTCCAGACCACACGTGCAGCAGCACCTGGTGGGGGCGGTGGCCCTGAACGTAGTGCTCAAGGCATCTGTGCCTCCTGTTCAGAACTGGGTTCTCCAGACCACACGTGCAGCAGCACCTCGGGGGCCGGTGGCCCTGAACGTAGTGCTCAAGGCATCTGTGCCTCCTGTTCAGAACTGGGTTCTCCAGACCACACGTGCAGCAGCACCTCGGGGCGGTGGCCCTGAGCGTAGTGCTCAAGGCATCTGTGCCTCCTGTTCAGAACTGGGTTCTCCAGACCACACGTGCAGCAGCACCTCAGGGCGGTGGCCCTGAACGTAGTGCTCAAGGCATCTGTGCCTCCTGTTCAGAACTGGGTTCTCCAGACCACACGTGCAGCAGCACTCGGGGGCCGGTGGCCCTGAACGTAGTGCTCAAGGCATCTGTGCCTCCTGTTCAGAACTGGGTTCTCCAGACCACACGTGCAGCAGCACCTCGGGGCGGTGGCCCTGAACGTAGTGCTCAAGGCATCTGTGCCTCCTGTTCAGAACTGGGTTCTCCAGACCACACGTGCAGCAGCACCTCGGGGCGGTGGCCCTGAACGTAGTGCTCAAGGCATCTGTGCCTCCTGTTCAGAACTGGGTTCTCCAGACCACACGCAGCAGCACCTCGGGGGCGGTGGCCCTGAACGTAGTGCTCAAGGCATCTGTGCCTCCTGTTCAGAACTGGGTTCTCCAGACCACACGTGCAGCAGCACCTCGGGGCGGTGGCCCTGAACGTAGTGCTCAAGGCATCTGTGCCTCCTGTTCAGAACTGGGTTCTCCAGAGCACATGTGCAGCAGCACCCTCGGGGCCGGTGGCCCTGAACGTAGTGCTCAAGGTGTCTGTGCCTCCTGTTCAGAACTGGGTTCTCCAGACCACGCGTGCAGCAGCACCTCGGGGCCGGTGGCCCTGAACGTAGCGCTTCAAGGCATCTGTGCCTCCTGTTCAGAACTGGGTTCTCTAGAGCAGCTAGAGCAGAGGCAGTTGTGGCTATCACCTTATGTAGGCCAATGTGACACCTACCACTGCCGGCGCCCAGGGACCGAGGAGACAGTCACCATAGGCCATGAGTCCATTCAGTGAAGTCGTTGTGAAATCCACAGAGACAGGTGCTAAGGGCTAATAGCGGGAGGGAGTTGCTGTCTAGTGGGGACAGTTCTGTGGTGCCCAGTGAGAAAGATTCTGGGCCATGATGGTGGCATGACTGTACTTTATACCTGAAACCAGGGGTGCAAAATCAAGTGCCTCGGGACCATCACGACAGCTCATGTTGTGTTCTAGTTACCGCACACACTAATAAATGCCAACCAGGCCAGAGCCATAGGAGAGTGGGGAGGCCGTTCGCGCTTGCACGTGACTGAGCTGGGTTCATCCCCAGCATCCCATTTGGTTCCCAGAGCACCACCTGCAGTGATACCTGAGTGGGGAGGCAGGAGTAAGCCCTGAATACCACCAGGTGTGACCCCTTGACTAAAACATACATAAACAAATACGATTACAGTGGTGATTAGCCACGACCTGGGACTACCTTTGATGCAAAACATTGTCAGCAGGTTACCTTCACTGAAAGGAAAGCTGGTATTGATTTCCCCAGCTGCTGGACACAGGCCAGGCCTGCCCCGAGGTCTGGAGCCACAGGACAGTCTGTGCCACGCTGTGGTTTGTGGAGGTGCCTTGACTATATGCACCTTGACCTGATGGGCACATGCCGGTCCTAGCTGGTGCAGACTTGGCTTAGGGGAGACCCACAGTGCCCACAGCTGAACCATACAGCGTTCTGCAGTGAGTCTCTGGAAGGCAGCAGGAGCCTGTGCTGCATTTACCCAGTACCTTGTCATGGTGGACACTCCTGGACTGTTCACAAGAGCCTCCCTGAATGGCAGGAAGCATGTGACCCCCTGGTAGCCAGTCACCTCAGTGAAGATTTGGGCCTGGCCCACCAAAGTTCACACATTCCTTAAGGAGACCCTGAGAGGCACGGCTCCGAACGACCCTGGTTGCTGGGAAAGGAGGCCTGGTTCTCCATAGTACAGAGAAACGGTAAGGCTGGGGCCAGGTGTAGCAGAGTGGGGGGGCATCTGCCGCCATGTGCCGAAAGGTTCCGTCCGCAGCACCCATAGAGCCCCCCTGTGCACACCCAGGAGTAGTTGCTGGAGGCCAGAGCCAGGCGGAATTGTGACCCAAAAAGGAAAAAGAAAAAGATGAAAAGCAAACGGCAAGCTGGCACATCCTGAGCCTCAGTTTACCCACCTATGAAATGGGCTATGTCAGGTTCAGTGACTCTGGTGAAGGAACTTGATAGATTGAAATCAGGCCACAGTCCAAACTGGTTGATTGTGTATTTGGAATCACAGCCGAGTTTGATGTCCCCTTAACGAGACACGGCACAGAGCTCGTAGGGGACTGGGGTTACCAGGAAGGCAAAAGTTGCCGTGGTCACTGGGCTGGGGCTGGCCTGCGGGCACCGAGAAGCTGAAGCGCTGCAGGAGGCAGGTGAAGAAGAGGAAGAGCTCCATGCGGGCCAGGGGCTCCCGAGGCACTGCGGCGGCCTGTGGTGGACATGGAATCAGTAAGCGCGGGCTCTTCCCCAGGACACCCCAGGGAGGAGGCGCCAGACGCCCTGGGCACCAGCAGGCACCTGCTGAGAAGGGCATAAAGGCCTCGTGCTTCACGAAGCGGCCCTGGGCGTCCAGGAAGTGCTCCGGGTGGAAGCGAAGGGGGCTTGGCCCAGACACGCCCGTCCTTCAGCACCGATGACAGGTTGGTGAGCAGCGTCGTCCCCTAGGGCAGAGGCCAGGACTGGTGGGACACGGTCTGGGGACCAGGACCTGTCACCCCTACCTGAGCACACCTGGACTCTCAGGTAACCTGCTGAAGCAACTCCTGAACCCCTAGACAGGACGGGGACCCACCTACGAGATCCCTCACTACACCTGTCCCTGTGGGCAATGACCCCTGCAGGACCCAGGTCCCGTGTTCATCTTCCTGTGAGCAGGGTCAGGCTGGGCTGGGCCCAAACCTCTGCACTGCCCCAACTCTCCTGACTGCACTGGGGGCTCTGAGGAAGGCGGAACTTGCCCTGAATCGATGCTGGCCGTGCAGCTGCTCACAGGTGCCCAGTGGGAGGCACAGGGGGGTCATGGCCTACCTTGGGGATGAGGAAGCCCTGGATTTCCACGTCACGCGATGTCATGTGGGGCACACCCATTGGAACGATGTCCCCAAAGCGCTGCACCTCGTGGATCACGGCCATGGTGTAGGGCATGTGCGCCTGGTCTCCCATCTCTGGTGCCCGCGCCTGCCCTATCACCTCATCGATCTCTTGCTGGACACGGCCTGCACGGACAGGGGTCCCCTGTGGGTCAGGGGTTGGGGCTGTGCTCTGGCCCCTGATCCCGGGCTGGGCTGAGTACAGGGGAGGAAGAGGCCAAGCTGCCCTCTGAGCTCTCTGTCCAGCCAGGTTTAGGGTCCCGGTGTTCTGTTGGTTGTTAGTCACCACCCCCAGTCCCCAGGGGCTCACGCTGCACATCGGGGTGCAGGATCATGAGCAGCAGGGCCCAGGCCAGTGTGGTCGACGTGGTCACCATCCCAGCTGAAAACAGGTCGGTCACCACCATGCGCATGTTGGCATCGTTGAAGCTGGTATCGGGGGTTCCCCTTGGCCTGAAGCAGAGAATATGCGCAGGGCAGTGGGAGGATTTGCCCACTCTGCTCCCCCAGCCCCTCCCCAGGTGCCTGCTCATGGGGTGACTCAGCCCCCACCTTACCTCCCCATTGAGCCCTAACTCTCACCTTCTCCATCTCCTCCAGGAAGGCGTCAGTCAGGTCTCGAGGGGGCTGGGTGGGGTCCCACGTCTCCTTATTCTCCGCGATCAGCTCGTCCAGCATGCCCATGAGGGCAATCTGCTCGGGAAGGCCTTGGCAGGGAGCCCGGGATTTTCAGAAGCACCGGGACAGCGTTCAGGACCTGGGGCCCAGACAGAAGGAGTCCCTGGGTCCTCACTGCGCTCAGGGTCCAGGCCAACTCCAGGCTCAGCCCCGGCCTCTTAGACTGCGGCACAGGCGGGGAATCAGATCTATGTAGCCCTGACTCCCGGCTCTGAGGGAGGCCCGGGGACCCCCAGCCCGCTCTCTGGCCAGTGCTGTAGCCCGCAGCAGCGGGTGCCCGGCCACCTCTGGAGCTGCCTCCCGGTACCTCACGCTTAATGCCAGAGTCCTCCTTCAGGGCCGCGTCCATTATCTCCAGCAGCCTGGTGAAGCGCGGGTCCTGGTACTCAAAGCGGCGTGGCGTAGATGAGGGAGGAAATCACGTTGCTCACGGCTTTGTTCAGAAGGAGGTTGGGGCTAAAGGCGCTCCTGAAGGGCGGTGCAGGTCAGCGGTCACTCTCAGGATCCCCCCCCCCTCCCCCACAGCCTCCTCCCCTACTCACCCGTGGTCACGGAAGGCCTCGCAGAGGCAGCCGGCCTCCTCGGTCACCCACTGCTCCAGGGACTTCTTGCCCAGGCCGAAGTTGCGCATGGTGGACAAGGAGAAGCGCCGCTCGCGCCACGCTGGCCCGTAGCGCTAGGATCACTCCTGGGCACAGGACAAGTACTTGAATGGGGCTCAGGGCGCCCTGGACTACCCCTTCACTGCTTGTCAATATGCTGTCGCTCTCAGTGCTGCCAAGTCTCAGGACCTAAGAGCACCACCCGCAGGGAGCCCCCCACGAGCCGGGTCTACCAGGCGCCCTGCCCTCTATGGCAGGCGCCCCACCCTCCAGGAGTCCCGCCCACCAGGAGTCCCACCCACACAGGTTCTGTCTGCTAGGATCCCTGTCCACCAGGAGCCCCGCCTACCAGGATCCCTGTCCACCTGGAGCCCGCCTACCAGGATCCCTGTCCACCTGGAGTCCCGCCACCAGGATCCCTGTCCACCTGGAGTCCCGCCTACCAGGATCCCTGTCCACCTGGAGTCCCGCCTACCAGGATCCCTGTCCACCTGGAGTCCCGCCTACCAGGATCCCTGTCCACCTGGAGTCCGCCTACCAGGATCCCTGTCCACCTGGAGTCCCCGCCTACCAGGATCCCTGTCCACCTGGAGTCCCGCCTACCAGGATCCCTGTCCACCTGGAGCCCCGCCTACCAGGATCCCTGTCCACCTGGAGCCCCGCCTACCAGGAGCCCTGTCCACCTGGAGTCCCGCCTACCTGGATCCCTGTCCACCTGGAGTCCCGCCTACCAGGATCCCTGTCCACCTGGAGTCCCGCCTACCAGGATCCCTGTCCACCTGGAGCCCCGCCTACCAGGATCCCTGTCCACCTGGAGTCCCGCCTACCTGGATCCCTGTCCACCTGGAGTCCGCCTACCAGGATCCCTGTCCACCTGGAGCCCCGCCTACCTGGATCCCTGTCCACCTGGGCCCCGCCTACCAGGATCCCTGTCCACCTGGAGTCCCGCCTACCAGGATCCCTGTCCACCTGGAGCCCCGCCTACCAGGATCCCTGTCCACCTGGGCCCCGCCTACCAGGATCCCTGTCCACCTGGAGTCCCGCCTACCAGGATCCCTGTCCACCTGGAGCCCCGCCTACCAGGATCCCTGTCCACCTGGAGCCCGCCTACCTGGATCCCTGTCCACCTGGAGTCCCGCCTACCAGGATCCCTGTCCACCTGGAGTCCCGCCTACCAGGGGTTCCGCCTACCAGGATCCCTGTCCACCAGCTGGTCCCACCTACCAGGAGCCCCGCCCATCACAGGACAAAGCCCCACCCCTTCCCTTTGCATTTCTCACCTCTGGGGTTTTCTGTCTCTTTTTCAAGTTCTCCACGTTGAATCTCCTTTCCACTCCCTGACATCATCCTCTTTCAGCCCTTCCTAACCCCCGACCTGCTGCTCCTTGCCCCCCAGCTGACCCGGCGCCTCCTTCCTGCATCACAGTACTGGCCTGTCCCACCTGCTCCTCCCAGGCACGTTCGTCACAGCCCCTCTTTGCTGTTCCCCCGTCCCCGACGCCGCATTGTCCCTTGCCTTCAGAGTGGGGTTGAAGCCCAGGTGCTCATAGGTAGGTGCAGGCGGCCTGTCGGAGGTGTCCTCACCCCGCTGCACCAGCGCCGCGCACCGCCTCCAGCCCGTTGAGCACGACCACGGGCGTCCAGGCCATCTGCAGACTGAACACGTCCCCGAAGCGGCTCCGCAGCTGCGGGCCAAAGGGCACAAGACTTTGTCAAGTCCAGCCCTTCCGGATGCCCCACCCAGTCGTGGCCATTTATCGGGGGTCCTGGCTGGCTGCAGCAAGCACTGAGGGGCTTTGTCTGTCCTGCCCCTCGCGGGCAGCAGATCCGGCCTCACTTCAGACTCGCCCCTGTCCCATGTGGTCGGTAGGTACGTCCGTGACCCAGTGAGATGAGACTGAAGTCACAGTGGGGGACCCCCAGAGGGGGTGACTCACCCAGGTCACTGTCCCTCTCTCATATGCATTTTTTTTTTTGCTTTTTTTGGTCACACCCAGCGATGCTCAGGGGTTACTCCTGGCTCTGCACTCAGAAATTACACCTGGCAGTGCTCAGGGGACCATATGGGATGCCAGGGATCGAACTCAGGTCGGCCACATGCAAGGCAAGCGCCCTCCCCTCTGGACTATCGCTCCGACCCCCCATCTGCATTTTCTGATCCCCATCTCCACCCCAGCAGGGCTGCCAGGACCTGCTCCCCGCTTAGCAGGCCCTTGCCTCTGACCTTGTAGGTGAAGTCCAAGCTGTCCTTGGGGCTGTGCTGAGGCCCTCCCGGAATCTGTGCATCTGCCTCACTGGGCCCAGCAACCCACCCACCCCGGTCTTCAGCCGTCCTGCCTGGTCAGTACTTGTGCCGGCATGTGTGCTGTCTCCACGCCCTTCCTCTCTCTCCTCAGCCACTCCCTCCTGTCCTCCCCCTCCCTCTCACCCGGTTTATGGAGTAGGGCAAGTTTTGGAAGTCCATATGCAGCAGGTTGCCCAGCCCAGGCAGGGGCCTCGGGCCTGGTGGGTAGCGAGGGGCCCAGCATACTCGCCGGTGCATGAGGTCCACGAGGAGCAGGAAGATGGCCACAGCCACTGCCAAGAGCCCCAGCGCGTCTCCACTGAGCAGCCCCATGAGGTGTGTTGGTGCCAGGCGGAACAGCAACTGCCACAGTCGTGCCTGAGCCCGGCCACGAAGGATGCGCGCACGTACGTCGGGCCGAGCCGCAGCTCTTGTTTGTCTGCTCCGTGGCCTCTGTCCTCTGCCCTGAGCCAGATGCAGAGCATAGCATTCAGCAGAGGGCGGGTGTCCAGTGCATCTGGCCGCCTGCCCGCCCCTGGCCTCCTCTCACTGGGGCCGAGGCAGGAAAACGCCTCCTTCCCGTCCAGGCTCCCGCTTCCCTTTGTCTGAAGAAGACCAAGTCTCTGGCCTGTGTCCAGCTCAAAGCTCAAAACTCAAGCTCCAGTTTTGAGTGTGTCACAGATACCCCAGAGAGGGGTCACATGTCCCCTGCGCCATCTGCTTGACCTCCCTTCCTGTCTCTACTGTAGAGAGTCACTGTGATCAGGGGCCTGGCGGTCAGTGAACTCTCGCCTAGCTGATCAGTTACTCAGAACACCCCCAGTCTCACACCGAAAACCCACAGTCACACACCAAACACCCTCCAGTCACACACCAAACACCCTCCAGTCACACACCAAACACTCCCAGTCACACAACAAACACCCCCCAGTCACACACCAAAGACCCACAGTCACACACCAAACACCCCCAGTCTCACACCAAACACCCCCCAGTAACACACCAAAGACCCCCAGTCACACACCAAACACCCTCCAGTCACACCAAACACCCTCCAGTCACACACCAAACACCCACAGTCACACACCAAACACCCCCAGTCACAAACCAAACACCCACAGTCTCACACCAAACACCCACAGTCACACACCAAACACCCGGTCACACACCAAACACCCTCCAGTCACACACCAAACACCCCCCAGTCTCACACCAAACACCCACAGTCACACCAAACACCCCGGTCACACATCGAACACCCTCCAGTCACACAAACACCCACAGTCACAGACCAAACACCCTCCAGTCACACCAAACACCCACAGTCTCACACCAAACACCCACAGTCATACACCAAACACCCCCCAGTCACACACCAAACACCCACAGTCTCACACCAAACACCCACAGTCTCACACCAAACACCCACAGTCACACACCAAACACCCTCCAGTCACACACCAAACACCCACAGTCTCACACCAAACACCCCCAGTCACACACCAAACACCTTCCAGTCACACACCAAACACCCTCCAGTCACACACCAAACACCCCCAGTCACACACCAAACACCGACAGTCACACACCAAACACCCCCAGTCACACACCAAACACCCCCAGTCACACACCAAACACCCCCCCAGTCACACCAAACACCCCCCCAGTAACACACCAAACACCCCCCAGTCTCACACCAAACACCCAGTCACACACGAACATCCCCAGTCACACAAACACCCTCCAGTCACACCAAACACCCACAGTCACAGACCAAACACCCCCAGTCAGACACCAAACACCCACAGTCACACACCAAACACCCCCAGTCACACACCAAACACCACCCAGTCACACACAAAACACCCCCAGTCACACACCAAACACCCCCCCAGTCACACACCAAAGACCCCCCAGTAACACAGCAAACACCCCCAGTCTCACACCAAACACCCACAGTCACACACCGAACACCCCCCAGTCACACCGAACACCCTCCAGTCACACACCAAACACCTACAGTCACAGACCAAACACCCCCAGTCAGACACCAAAGCCCCCCAGTAACACACCAAACACCCACAGTCACACACCGAACACCCTCCAGTCGCACACCGAAAACCCACAGTCACAAACCAAACACCCACAGTCACAGACCAAACACCCCCAGTCACACACCAAACACCTCCCAGTCTCACACCAAACACCCACAGTCACACACCAAACACCGGTCACACACCAAACACCCTCCAGTCACACACCGAACACCCTCCAGTCTCACACCAAACACCCACAGTCACACACAAACACCCCGGTCACACACCAAACACCCTCCAGTCACACACCAAACACCCCCCAGTCTCACACCAAACACCCCCCAGTCACACACCGAACACCCACAGTCACAGACCAAACATCCTCCAGTCACACACCAAACACCACAGTCTCACACCAACACCCCCAGTCACACACCAAACACCCACAGTCTCACACCAAACACCCCCAGTCACACATCAAACAACCCCAGTCTCACACCAAACACCCCCCAGTCACACACTGAACACCCCCCAGTATACACCAAACACCCTCCCAGCCACATACCGAACACCCCCCAGTTACACACTGAACACCCAGTCACACACTGAACACCCCCACAGTCACACCGAACACCCCTGTGAACCACTTTTTTTTTTCTTTTTTGGTCACACCCGCCATGCTCAGGGGTTACTCCTGGCTCTGCACTCAGGAGTTACTCCTGGCGGTGCTTGGGGGACCATATGGGATGCCGGGATCAAACCTGGGCCGGCATGGGCAGGCTGCGTGCAAGGCAAATGCCCTACCGGCTGGGCTATCTCTCCGGCCCACGTGACCCACTTTCACAGCCACGGAGGTGCTTCCACCGTGTCCTTGAACCCCACAGCTCCAGGGAGCCCATGTCTTTGCCCGGGGCCCACAGGCAATGACTGTTGTCAAGGGAAGCTCAGCAGGCTGGCGCTGGCCCAGCTCTCTGGGTTTCAGCCTAGTGGGTGATGCCAAGGTGCAGAGGGGAGTCAGGGGACCCAGCACTGGCCAGCAGCAGCGCCCAGAGACCGTGGCCTGTTTGTTCTGAGTGGCTGGGCCTCCCAGGGGCAGTCTCCCGGTGTGTCCACTTCCCCCGACATGTGTGGCAGAACGTTCCCTGGCTGTGCCAGTTGCCAACACAGGCGGCTGACTAATGTGCTGATGGGCCGCTGAGGCCGCGTCAGCACCTCGAAAGGAGGCGAGGGGACGGAGACCCCCACAGCGTGTCTGTCCCCAGACCCCCCAGACCCCCACAGCGTGTCTGTCCCCAGACCCCCCACAGCGTGTCTCCCCCAGACCCCCACAGCGTGTCTGTCCCCAGACCCCCCACAGCGTGTCTGTCCTCAGACCCCCACAGCATATCTGTCCCCAGACCCCCACAGCGTGTCTGTCCCCAGACCCCCCCACAGCGTGTCTGTCCCCAGACCCCCACAGCGTGTCTCCCCAGACCCCCCAGGCCCCCACAGCGTGTCTGTCCTCAGACCCCCACAGCATATCTGTCCCCCAGACCCCCCACAGCGTGTCTGTCCCCAGACCCCCCACAGCGTGTCTGTCCTCAGACCCCCACAGCGTGTCTGTCCCCAGACCCCCACAGCGTGTCTGTCCCCAGACCCCCACAGCGTGTCTGTCCCCAGACCCCCCCCACAGCGTGTCTGTCCCCAGACCCCCCCACAGCGTGTCTGTCCCCAGACCCCCAGGCCCCCACAGCGTGTCTGTCCCCAGACCCCCCACAGCGTGTCTGTCCCCAGACCCCCCCCACAGCGTGTCTGTCCTCAGACCCCCAGCGTGTCTGTCCCCAGACCCCCCACAGCGTGTCTGTCCCCAGACCCCCACAGCGTGTCTGTCCCCAGACCCCCACAGCGTGTCTGTCCCAAGACCCCCCACAGCGTGTCTGTCCCCAGACCCCCACAGCGTGTCTGTCCCCAGACCCCCACAGCGTGTCTGTCCCCAGACCCCCCCAGGCCCCCCCCACAGCGTGTCTGTCCCCAGACCCCCCACAGTGTGTCTGTCCCCAGACCTCCCAGGCCCCCCACAGCGTGTCTGTCCTCAGACCCCCCCACAGCGTGTCTGTCCCCAGACCCCCACAGCGTGTCTGTCCCCAGACCCCCCAGGCCCCCACAGCGTGTCTGTCCCCAGACCCCACAGCGTGTCTGTCCCCAGACCCCCCACAGCGTGTCTGTCCCCAGACCCCCCACAGTGTGTCTCCCCTCAGACCCCCCAGACCCCCCACAGCATGTCTGTCCTCAGACCCCCACAGCGTGTCTGTGCGCAGACCCCCCCACAGCGTGTCTGTCCCCAGAGCCCCCACAGCGTGTCTGTCCTCAGACCCCCACAGCGTGTCTGTCCCCAGACCCCCCACAGCGTGTCTGTCCTCAGACCCCCCACACAGCGTGTCTGTCCCCAGACCCCCCACAGTGTGTCTCCTCAGACCCCCCGCACCCCCCACAGCATGACTGTCCTCAGACCCCCACAGCGTGTCTGTGCGCAGACCCCCACAGCGTGTCTGTCCCCAGACCCCCCACAGCGTGTCTGTCCCCAGACCCCCCACAGCGTGTCTGTCCCCAGACCCCCCCCACAGCGTGTCTGTCCCCAGACCCCCCCACAGCGTGTCTGTCCCCAGACCCCCCACAGCGTGTCTGTCCCCAGACCCCCCAGGCCCCCCCCACAGCGTGTCTGTCCCCAGACCCCCACAGCGTGTCTGTCCTCAGACCCCCCCCACAGCGTGTCTGTCCTCCAGACCCTGACAGCGTGTCTGTCCCCAGACCCCCACAGCGTGTCTGTCCCCAGACCCCCACAGCGTGTCTCCTCAGACCCCCACAGCGTGTCTGTCCCCAGACCCCCCACAGCGTGTCTGTCCCCAGACCCCCCACAGCGTGTCTGTCCCCAGACCCCCCCAGGCCCCCACAGCGTGTCTGTCCCCAGACACCCCCACAGCGTGTCTGTCCTCAGACCCCCCACAGCGTGTCTGTCCTCAGACCCCTGACAGCGTGTCTGTCCCCAGACCCCCACAGCGTGTCTCCTCAGACCCCCACAGCGTGTCTGTCCCCAGACCCCCACAGTGTGTCTCCTCAGACCCCAGGCCCCCCACAGCGTGTCTGTCCCCAGACACCCCCACAGCGTGTCTGTCCTCAGACCCCCCCACGAGCGTGTCTGTCCTCAGACCCCCTGACAGCGTGTCTGTCCCCAGACCCCCCCACAGCGTGTCTCCCTCAGACCCCCCACAGCGTGTCTGTCCCCAGACCCCCCACAGCGTGTCTCCTCAGACCCCCACAGCATGTCTGTCCTCAGACCCCCACAGCGTGTCTGTGCGCAGACCCCCACAGCGTGTCTGTCCCCAGACCCCCCCACAGCATGTCTCCTCAGACCCCCACAGCGTGTCTGTCCCCAGACCCCCCACAGCGTGTCTTGCGCAGACCCCCGGACCGTGAGGCCTGGCCTCTCTGGGGTCTTTGCCCCAGCCCCTTCCTGCCCTTCTAAGGCTTCTCAGGGCAGATTTCCACATGGCCAGTGAGTGTCATACAGGCAGAGGCCAAGGTCACTAGTGTCCACTGAGCACAGGGCGGGGCGGCTCACACAAGGCGGGGCACAGTGGAGGCGTGAAATTGGGGCAAATCTGGGAGGATGAAGGCGGCTGGGACCCTGAGCCGAGACCCACTCAAATGGGGGAAGGGTCTTCCCGGGAGCCGTGGGAGTATGCAGGCCTCTGGGTGCCCTGTAGCTGAAGCCACAGGCCGGGGCCCTCCCCACCCCAGTGAACCGTGAGCGCGTCTCCTGGGGTGCCTCAAGGACTGGCCCACAGCTGCAGCCCTGCCTGCTGCTTCCTTCCCACACCCCCCATGCCCGTACCGCGCCAGCCACGGCTGCAGCGCACACGCGCACGCAAGCACACACATGCACAGACGCCTTCCACTCCCGCTAGGCTCAGGTGTGGCTCAGATCTGCTCTGATGGCGTTTCAGGAGACCCGAGTTCCCTGCCAGCCGGCAGTGTGGGCACAGCTGAGGGTGCTGGGAGGTCTGGCAGGACAAAGAGCTCTGCAGGGGCAGCCGGAGATGGGCCTGCAGGACCGGGCACTGGACTGTGGGATCTGGGCCCACCCAGGGGCAGATCAGCTTTGAGGCCACTGAGTCCCACAGGCCCTCGGGCCTTCCCCGTGCAGCCTGTGGCGACTCTAGCCTCAGCAGAGGGTCCTGAATGGTGAGTGGGTGGCAGGTGGGTCCGGGCCACACACCCCCTGTAGTTGGTGCACAAGCGGGGCCAGGTCTGCAGTTCACTCTCGCGTTCTCACATGAGGGGGTGCGTGTGCTTGATTCTTGGGGTCCACCAAAAGCCCCCAAACGGCACTAGGCCCCACCTCAAAAACGTGTGCACGGGCCAGAGCGACAGCCCGGCAGGAAGGGCTTTGCCTGGCAGGCGGCCATTGGATCCCAGCCAGGCCTAATTCCTCGGTGCAGAGCCGGGTGTGACCCAGAAAGAAAAACAAAGACCCGGGGCGGGGTCGGAGCGATAGCCCAGCGGGGAGGGTTTTGCCCATAGGGTCCCCCAGCACCGCCAGGACTGATTCCTGAGTGCAGAGCCAGGAGGAACCCCTGAGCATCGCCGGTGTGACCCAAAAAAGCAAAAAAAACAGACGCATGCGCGGAGCCACCGTTTCCCATTGACGCAAACTCGGTCCCAAGAGCTTTGGTTTGTGATTTAGGAGCAGCGCCCTCCGCTCCGACCAGCCCGACCAGCCCCCAGAGAAGGGCTACTGGGTTGAGGCAGGAGATGGGGGCGGGGCGACCCCAGGATAAGACACCGCCCCCAGATGGTCGGAGGCCCCACCAGAGCCGGCCCAGACCCTCCCCGCCACCCCCAGGGGCCCGATTACCGCTCCTGCCTCGGGGTCTCACCTGCTGCGCTCTGAGCGAGCCCACCGGCCCCTCGGCGGTCCCGACTCCGACTCGGGTGTGCGGCCGCCTCTGTGGGCGGTGCAGCCCCCACCGGGTGGTGCGCAGGCCGGGGCGGGACCGGCACAGCGCCCGCCCCGCAGGATTAGCGCAGGGTCCACTTGGCAAGCCAAGTTCTGGCCTTATTGCACAACAGCAAAAACCTTAACACTTTGGAGGCAAACGGTAATTTTTTTGTTTACAATAACAAAATTTGAAGAACTGTAGAAAAAATGCGGCACCACGATACCCGTTAGAATGGTCCAAGCGGACAATGCTGAGGGCAGAGCTGGTGAGGACGCTAGCTTGGCCGAGATGGCAGTGGGCAGGCGCCGTGGTTGCCCAGTTCCGTCTCTGGTACCTGGTACCATCACCGGCGGTGACCCCTTCACACAGAGCTAGGTAGTAAGCCCTGATCACTGCTGGGCGTGACCCCAAGAACAAAACTGCCCTCACCACGTGGTGAGGCCCAGCAACCACACTGGGGGGTGGGAGTAATGGGCCTTTAGGTCACACCCGGTGTTTCAGGGCTATTCCTGCTCTGGGCAGTGACCCCTAGCAGTGCCAGGGGGATGGGGCCGGGCGACAGCACAGCGGTGCTGGTGTTTGCCTTACATACCGCCAACCAGGGTTCGATCCCCAGCATCCCATAGGGTCCCCTGAGCACTGCCAGGAGTAATTCCCAGTGTAGAGCCAAGAGTAACTAACCTCTGAGCATTGCCAGATGTGAAAAAAAAAAAAAATGAAAAAAAAAAAAAACCTAAAAACACTGATGGTGAGGACCGAGGCCACACAGACCTGCAGCAACTTGGCGGGCAAGCGCATGAGCCAATTCAGTCTCAACAAATGGGTGCTCGGGCCTGAGTCGGGAGGCACCCTAGGTGCATTTAAAAAGGGGTCAGTCAGAAATGCCAAGTCCTGAAGACCACAGAGGCACCTGGCCTGGAACCAGACGCTGGAATCCCCACTGTAGCCAGAAGAGGAGGTACCATGGAACCCCACCAGGTTTGCCAGGGGCTGGGCAGCAAATCCTGCGTTGTCACTCCGCCACCCCAGAATGTGCCAGCTGCGGCTGCGTGGGTTCACCGCTGTCACGTGCACACCTGGTGGAGGCTGGAGCAGGGCGAGCACCAAGATGTTTGCACCTTATGCTGTGAAGCAGCGCGATGTGATCTCCGAGTGGTAGACGGAGAAATACACACAGGGACCAGAGAGAAACTGGTCTCAGCTGCTCCCTTCAGCTGCGCCCCGAGGCCGCCCTCAAGTCCACCTACAAGGGAGGGATGCAGGGATGAGGCCGAGACATCCTCACAGCTCCCCAGCACCCTGGGTGAGGCGCCCGCTAGCAGCTGAACCTGGGCTGAACTCGACTCTCCTAAGCGTCCGCAGTTAGGAAGTTAGGAGAGTAAAATTCAGCAAGACTGTATGGCAGGCTGGACCTGCCCGCCACCGCCGGGGCCTCACGCAGGCTGGACCTGCCCGCCACCCGCCGGGCCCTCGCAGGCTGAGCCTGCCCGCCACCCGCCCGGGGCCTCGCGCAGGCTGGACCTGCCCACCACCCGCCGGGGCCTCACGCAGGCTGGACTCTGGGGCCATCTTTGGGGACTGCAGAAAGACACATTCCAGTCACATCAGGCAGGCAAGGTTGAAACGAAGTTTATTATTTTTATTTTTTTTCTTTTTTTCTTTTTTTAAATAAAACTGTTTGTGAAACAGCTATTTTATCCCCACGCGGGGTGACCTCTGAAAGGCGCGCTAACCCCTTCTTAAGGCCTTAACAAGACTTTTTTTGTACTTTTTATTTTTTTAAAACCCAGATATTTAAAAATCATACAATTTACAAAACAAAACATAAAAGGAGCATGTGGCACGGGCTGCCCAGCTGACAGGCCCGTCATAAAGATGAAAGCTAAAAGGAAAAATGGGGTTCCCGCTCCTGGTCAGCTCATTCCCCCAGGACCCCGCCCCGCGCAGGCTCCTGTATGTACCCGTCTCCCCACCGGGGTGCGCCGCCTGACCTGTGTACCGGGTGGACACGACGGCCCTATGGTCAGTGAGCCCAGACACGGCTGTGACTAGGGAGGCGCCTGCCAACTTCACCCCAAAAAAGATAAAAAGCTGAAAAATAATAAATAGTGTTTTTTGGAAATGAAAAAATTTATTTTTTGTGTTGAAACATCATTCTCCCACACTCTTGAAAACACGGGCCATCCCCCGCCGCCCACCTTCCCACTTTGAGACAACTGAATGGCTGAGGGTGGTTGGGGTGTGGCGGTCTAGGATCTGGGATCTAGAATGTTTCCAACGGGTGCGAGACAGACTCAGCAGAGCCAACCCCCATCCTTTATGAGATGAGCTTATTCAGTTCAATTTCACATTTAAATTTCACTGTTATTGGAACAAATTTGGACTTAACTAGATAATTTTAAAATAGAATCAAAAGGGATAGCGCACCTTTCATTTAAACAAAGTCTTTCCAGACTAAAAATAGATTTATATATATATATTTTATCCCTCGGCCCCCTCCCCTCCCCCCCCACATTGTCACTATGGAGATTGTGTCCATGGAAACAGCCACTCCAACTTCTTGGGTCTTTCTTTCCTGGGGTGTCGGGTGTGTGTGATGGGAGCTGAGGGAAGAGCTGGTGGGGGGCGGGGGCAGGGGCTGCCAGTCGAGCCGGTTCCATCCTCGGGGTCCACCACCTGGTCACCTCCACAGTCTTACCTGCAAGACAGAGCAGAGCCTGGGTGCTGGGACCCCAGGGCCGTGGGGTACAAGGGAGGGGCCCTCCCTGTAGCCCTGAGACCAGCGCTGCCCTTAGGCTGTGTGCCCACCTGTGTGTCCCTGAAGCACCTAGTGACTCCGAGAACAGCTCTGGGGGTGTCTCCAGGTCCCCAGAGCTGAGCTGCACGGTTTACCCGGACACAGCATGCCCACCAGCAATGCCCCAGCCAGGCTCAGGGACACGGCCGCTCGGGGACCCTGTGACAGCCCCTGCATGCTTCTGGCCCCTCCTGTGAAGACACAGAGCAGCCAGGGCCAGAGGGGAGGTGACTGCTGGGAGGGAGGGACGGGGTCACTGGAGTGACCACAACTCCCTCTGGCTGGGGACGGCCGTCAGGCAGGGATGCTGTGGGCCTGACCTGCTGGCCCCAAATGGCCCGCCCTTGCTCGATGGCACAGGGGTCTACTAGGAAAGACAGGCCAGACAGACCCTCTGCCTGGCGCCTGCCCACGTGAGGCAGGGGGAGCCGTGACCCCTTCATGGGGTCCCTGCACTCATGGTGGGAACCAGTCAGTAAAGTGGGCCGGGGGCCGGGGATGCTCGGGGTACTGGAGGCGGCCCCCAATGCCTTCTGGAGACTTCCGTGGGCAGCAGAGACACAGCAGGGCCTGGGCGAGAGCGGAGCAGGGAAAGGCCTGGTGGTCAGTGGAAGGCAACGGGCAGAGGCTGGGCCTTAGCTGCACTGGGCAGGAACGAATCGGGGCTGGTCTAGGAGCCAGGGTGGCACCCCGTGCTCCCAAGCCCACCTGAAGGAACCGAGGCTGCCCGGACCTTCCTCTCCCGCTGACATGGGGGACATGGGCAGGGCCTGAGCTGACTCCATCTGCACGCACACCGCCCAGGGCCAGCCCACGGCTTCCTGCTCTCAGGATGGAGCCCAGACTCCACGGGCTCTGACCAGGCTCAGCCCCTACTGCAGAAACGGGTGCACAAGTCCCCTGGGTCTGCAGAACAGCCCCGGCCAGCTCGCAAGAAGGCCCTTCAAACCGCCTCCAGACTGATCTGGACACCGGGTTGTGGGCAGTGGGACAGGAGTTCGGGCCCGGCCCTTTCTCGCTCTCAGGGCAACAACTAGGCGCAGAGGTGGGACCCGCCCCACTGGCTGCCTGACAGGCCCAGGCATGGCGCAGACACGTGCTCGGACCCCACACTCGGCCGGCGTCCTGAGGACTGAGCAGCAGGGAAGCAGTGCCGAGTCAGTGGC
>JAJIBD010012295.1:0-27713 GCA_021461705.1 Cryptotis parvus
GCACACCTGCAACACCTTGAGGAAATGGGTGACTACATTGTGTGCTTGTGGTAGGTTTTGAGAATTATTCTAGTATCCAAGTTTCTAAGTATCCATGTTCTAAGTATTCAAATTTTCTGCTATTAAAAATGCAGAGAGAGACCACCACCAGCAACACCAGAGAAGAGACAGGCCAGACGCATAGCTGCACCAGCCTTAGATAATAATCAAGTTTACGGCCAGGTCCTTCCTAGGATCTTGCCCATATATACACTGTAATGATCAATGTAGCTGTAACAAACTTGGGTGGGGGGCCAATGGGGAATGGAGAGTGGGGTATGGGGCTTGGCCTATGGTGGTCGTAAGGGCACATTGTTGGTGGGACATTGGTGGTGGGAATGGGACACTGGTAGAGGAACGGATGCTGGAACACTGTATGACTGAGAGCCAAGTATGAACATCTTTTAATTGTATATCTCATGGTGGCATAATAAAATCTTAAAAAATAAAAATATATTGCTAGTGTGGCAAAAAATGCAGAGAGAGAGAGAGAGAGAGAGAGAGAGAGAGAGAGAGAGAAGAAAGCATCTGCTATAAAGTCAGGCTGTGGAGGTGGGAAAGAAACTGGTGTCCCTGGTTGTCAGGGAGCCACTGGGGTCCCCAACAGTATCAGGACAGTAGTTCTCTTCTACCTCCGAGGGTGCCAGGGAATGGATGAAAACTCACAAATCCGCGCAGTTTCAAAAAGGCTTTTAATAGTACAAAAGCTCTACCACCGCAATCCAATATAATGAAAGACCTCTCGCTCTGGTCAGAACTTAGCCCATACACGAGGGCTCAAGTCTCCTACCAAAGAGGATTCTACCAGAAAGGTGTCCCACCAAAGAGAGAGGGATATCACCCGAGAGAGAGTCCTACCAAAGAGGAGATCTACCCAAAAAAAGGGGCACCATATTACATACCAAATAAAAAACTATCAAGTATATTTGAATCACAGAAGACAATATTCATATTCTGTTAATACAGAGGTATCAAATAATTTTTTTTTTAATTTTTTTTTTTTTTTTTGGGTCACACCCAGCAATGCTCAGGGATTGCTTCTGGCTCTTTGCTCAGGAATTACTCCTGGCGGTGCTAAGGGGACCATATGGGATGCCGGGATCGAACCCAGGCCAGCATAGGCTGGCCGCGTGTAAGGCAAATGCCCTACCCGCTGGGCTATATCGCCTGGCCCCCAGAGGTATCAAATAATACATAAAGCAGTAAGAGAAAAGTTCTACCAAAAATGTAATGATGAGCTAGAGTGATTCTACAGCAGAAAGGTGTTTGTCTGCACATGGCAGACCTGGGTTCAATATCCCATACTCATAGGGTCCCCTGAGCCAGCCAGGAGTAACCCCCTGAGTGCAGAGCCAGGAGTAAGCCTGAGCACTGCTGAGCATGGGCAAAGAAAACAAATCACAAACAACAAAACAAAGAAAAAACACCTACAAACCAAGAAAAGCAATTTTATTGGGGCCAGAGACATGGCTCCAATAGCTGGAGCACGTACTCTGCATGCTGAAGCTCCAGGTTTATCCGCGACTCCCGACGGCTGAACCAGGAGTAGCCCCCAATCACAGCTGGGTATGGACCAAACACTAAACCAAACCAAAATAATATTTACCTATCTTGAGATTATAATTTCCTCATTCAGGTTTATTTTTTCCACAACATGTGCCATAATATGTAATAAAGATTATTATCATAAATGTGTGTATATTTATGTTTTATCAACCTGTTCTTTCAAATAAACATGTTCATTTTATTTATTTTGGAAGCAGGGTTGCAAGGAAGTGCCTTGCTCCATGTACTCTCTCCTGTCCTCAAATAAATATTTTTAAATGACTTTCCTGAAGTATGGTCTCATATGACAAAACTCACTTTCTAAATATGTATCATCCCCTCCCCTAAATTCCCCTCAGTCTGCTGAAACAACTAATTTTGCCTAGGGGCCAGACCAACAACACAGCAGGTAGGGCGTTTGCCTTGTACGTGGCTGACCCGGGTTCAATCCCTGGCATCCCATAAGGTCCTCCAAGCACCATCAGGAGTAATCCCTGAGTGGAGAGCCAGGAGTACCCCCTAAGCATCGCGGTGTGACCCAAAAAAAGAAAAAAAAAAACCAAAAACCCTAATTTTGCCTGAGCCAGAAGAACAGGATACTTTAGCAGGTTTGCCTAAACAACACCTAACAGACAATTCTGAAAATCCAGAAAATTTTTTCTTTATTTCTGGATAATTGACTTTGGCATTCCACTTCACAGGCAACTCTCTTCTTTCTTCCTTCTTTTCAGTCTCTACCTGGCTACTTGCCATTCAGCACATTTATAGCAGCTATCAATCATGTCCTTGTAGCTCAGACAGTACACTAACTAAAATAACTGACTGAAATAAACTAGCTCAGATTTGGTTATTCCAGAAAATCGTGTCAGGATTCACAATCCTTCAGATTTGGTAGGTGGGGGCGGGCGATAGCCCAGCGGGTAGGGTGTTGCCTTGCGCTGCCGCACGGGTTTCCCGATCCCCTATGGTCCCCGGCACTGCCAGGACTAAATCCTGAGTGCAGAGCCAGGAGTAACCCTGAGCAACCCCGGGTGTGCAAAAAAAAAAAAAAATAAATAAATAAACAGATTTGGTAGGTGGGAAACTATTTCAGGTAACATTTCTAAATTTGGTGCGTGGAGAAATTATTTCAGATAACAGAATATGACAAAGGATAAAACCAATAGCATAAGAATAAAATTAAGCTTATAATACAAACTTACCTCAGAAAAGAAAGTACTATATTTTGATGATGGGTTTTCTGTCTGTGAAGAACCAGAATCACTGGCATTAATCAAATATGTTCGACAATCAGGGCGTAATTTTTTCAGGCAGGTGGCCCGCACAAGCCAGTTCATTTTCTTTATTTGCCATGTCACAGTCCCCACTTCTGGGGGGACTGTTTTTTCCTGTCACAAGGACGTGTAAAAAGGATGATGAACTTTCTTTCTGCAATAGATCACTTTAAGTAGTTTATTTGGACTTTTCACAGCTTGTCCAACTGTTCTGTAAAAAGAATGTAATACCATGTGAAAACCTTCAAAGCATTAAAACACAAAGACTTAGGACATTGCTGGAGGGAAAAAAAAACCTTAATTCTTTTTTTTTAATATATTTTATTATACCACCATGAGATAAACTATTACAAAAATGTTCATGTTTGGGTAAAAAAAAAAAAACCTTAATTCTTAACCTAAAGAGAAAACGAAAAGGAAAATTACAACACCCCCCCACCGCTGGAAGGCAATCAAAAAGATATTTCTTGACAAATGAAGATTTTCAAAACCATACTGACTAGATGCTTTTAATGTGAAACATTACAAGTCAGAGTAAGAAAATTATAAAAAAAAAATTCTGTTGCCCTATCTTTAACAAAATGACACAATAATGATGCAAGTTTGAATATTTTAATGTTTATTCTGATTAAGGTGGAGCAAATCTCATGATTTAGGACAGAGGTTATCAGATGTTTTGGACTCAAAGTAATAATATTCTCTCTCTCTCTCTCTATTTTTTTTTGAAGTGGGGCTCAGACGCAGCAGTGCGGGAGCCACACCAGGCAGTTCGGAGAGGTCCCTGCAGCGTCAGCCACTGAACATAAGATTTCCACAGGCAAAGCGTGTGCTCCATTCCTGTGAGCCATCTCATTAGTCCAGGATGCTTAAAACTCTTAAAGCCCTTAGAGCTGAAAAACACCTTTTTTGGTTCTATTCTGGGGCCACAGCCCACAGTACCAGGAGGCTACTTCCAATACACTGTACAGGGATTGCTGCTGGCAGTGCTTGTTGCACACCACGTGATACTGAAGATCAAACCTGCGCCTCCTGCATACACGGCACATACACTAGCCCTTTGCACTATCTTCCCAGACCCTCAAAATAATCTGGCTTTGAACCATACCTGGAGGTGCCTGGGAGGCCATATATAGTGTGGGGATCAAACCAGGTAAGTCAAGTGCCTTTTCTCCTACGCTTCATCTCTGGCCCAAAAATAATTTGTTATGTAGCCAATATTTATTTTACGTAGGCAATAAGTTATTTCTTGTTTGGGGGGCCAAATTCAGCAGTGCTCAGGGCTTAATCCCAGCTTTTGCTCAAGGTTCACTCCTGGCACCCAGGTCAGTGGTGTGCAAAGCAAGCTTTTTTTCTTTTTTTTTTTTTTTTTTTTGCTTTTTTAGGTCACACCCGGCTCTTCACTCAGGAATTACTCCTGGTGGTGCTCAGGGGACCATATGGGATGCCAGGGATCGAACCCAGGTTGGCTGCGTGCAAGGCAAATGCCCTACCCACTGTGCTATAGCTCCGCCCCAAAGCAAGCATTTTTTTTTACCTGCTGTTCTATCTTCCTGATTCTGTTACATTTTAAATGACAAGCCCTTGGTCTGGATAACAAAGCTTAAAAGAAGTGAGTAAAGGCCAGAGAGATAGTACAGTGGTTAGGGTGTTTGCCTTGCATGCGGCCAAACCGGGTTGGATTCTCAGCATCCCCTGAGTACAACTAGAGTAATTTCTGAGTCAGAGACTGGAACAACCCCTGAGCATCACCGGATGTGACAAGTCAAGGACAGAACAAGCACCTGATGATCCCACTAATCATTTTAAAAATAGTGGATATCAAAGGTGGGCAAAAAAATTGGCTCCAGATTACAGAAACAAAATTGCCAAGGAAGGAGAGAACTGAGAGAGAAGCTATTAGAGAAGGTCTGAAAATAACACAGGGGCAAGGACTAGGAGTCTCAGGTGCCTGTGTGGTTGGTGCAGAGGTGAGTTACCTCTAAACAGATAACCCACTAGACCCAACACCACTGACAGCATAGGGCCAAAACTACGATAACTGAAATTTAAAATATAACTGTCAAGGAGATGGACCTAGGATTGGGATGGGGCCACTGGATGGGGTCAAGGGTGGTGGGACTAGACATAAGAAACCCTATATATACCTGTAACCCTATTTTAAAAACTTTATAAATAAATGGTGTCTTAGGGGGAAAAAAAGAGTGAGGAGATGAATAGCGACTTGTTGTGACTATCACTTTGAGAAGGAGCCCACAGGGCCCTCAGACTACATTTTCAGAACCAGTATTTTAGGAGAAAGTGCTTTCAGAGTTTGACAGATCTGAGAATACCATCTTCCCACTCTGTAGGTACAAGACATTGAACAATTCACTTCTCTGATCTTTTGTTTTTTTTTCTAACAGAGATCATGATCTCTGTACCTACTAAAACCATTGTAAGGGTAAGAGATAACACTCATGTGTTTAGTACAGTACCTGGCACAAAAGATCTGCTTGACAGTAAGTTAATCATTTATTTAAAAAAAATCGTAACACCTGTTTTTTTCTATTTTCACATATAAACAGCTTTTTTTTTTTTTTTTTTTTGCTTTCTGGGTCACACCCGGCAATGCTCAGGGGTTTCTCCTAGCTCTGCACTCAGGAATTACTCCTGGCAGTGCTTGGGGGGACCAAACGGGATGCCGGGATTGAACACTGGCCGACATGGGCCGGCCGCATGCAAGGCAAATGCCCTACCCGCTGGGCTATTGCTCCGCCCCTATAAACAGCTTTTAATATATGTTGCTTCCCACAATCTTATAGAAATTCTTACCTATTTATGTAAGCAGCCAACTGTTTTGGAGATTTCTTAACCTGAAAAATGAAAGTAAGCAACTTCAGTTAGTTCCTTAATAAAGCTGCATCAACTTCATTATTGGTATAAACAAACCTAAAAAAGCAACATTTAAATGTCTCCAATTAAAGCGCTTCTCTGGTCTAATATTATAGTCTCAATCAACTACAACATTGGATGCTGTAAATTTTTGGGAAATCTATTCATTTTCCTATTTATCATATCCCTACTCACAAAATATTTATACGATGCTTAATGTAAGAACTGAATTTTAATATGGCTTAAAATTGCAATTAAGAACAAAAAGAATCTGAGATAACTCCTTAATATTTAAATTTTTGTCATACCAGATAGGACTGAAAAGATTCTAGAACTTTTGACAAAGAAAGTTTTCAGTATTTTATCAATTCTATTTAATTTTCCTAAGTCAAGCAGAATTATTTTGCTCCTACTGTTTAAACAGATTTAACCAGAACAATTCACAAATCTTACAGCATAAACACTCTGTGAAGGACAGAAGGATCCTTTTTCCCATGAATACACACTAAAATATGAACATTCTTCCCTTACAAAGTAGGTCATTTGTCATCAGACTTCATGAATAGGATTAGTGGCTTAAATAAAGGACCCCTTTAATTTCTCTTGCCTCTTCTATCATGTGAGGGTACAGCTAGAAGATGGAGCACTAGGAAACAGAAAATGGGTCCTCAGCAGATACAAAACCTGCCAGACTGATCTGCCAAATCTTGAACTTCCTAAATTATGAGAAAGTTCTTTGGCTTATAAACAACCCAATTTGTGGTAGTCTGTTACAGCATTCTGAATAAAATATATCTATCTTATCCACTACTGTACCTAGAAAGTAATGGACTTACCTCCTTCATGTTCTTATTAGTGAAATTAGAGATCCTTTTTCTAGGAAGATCAAGGGAATGATCCTCAATATCATAACAAAAGTTCCGTTTTTTAACATTGTGGGTTTCAGATGCCATAATCTCCTAAATACCTGAACAAAATAAAAGCGGCAAATAGAAAATGTAATAACAAGAAAAATCTTGATTTCCTTAACATACATATGGAATAACAGTTGCACACCATATAAAAGCAAGGACATAATTCTAATTTATATACTTTTTAGAGCCTTTCATTGGAATAATGGAATAAATATATGTTGAAGTGGATTTGGTATATAGTATATGAACATCATATACTATATACATACTGGTTTTCAATGACACACACACCCAAAAAACACTAGTTAAGATGCATTGTTTCTTTGGCTGGCAATTTGGGTCAGTGGTAGAGCACATGCCTTGTATGTCTGATGTCCTGGGTTCAATCCCCAGGACTGGAAAAACAAGGAACAGAACTACAGCTTCAGAGAGAATATAATGCACTGTTAGTTCTCAGAAAAAAAAAGAATACCTAACCCTGAACTTGGAGGAAGCACAAGATAAAGCACTTCAGAAATTACACTTCCTTCTATTTGTATATTAATTATATGTTGGGGGAAGGGGGCGGAGCCAGAGTACAGCAAGTAGAGCACTTGCCCTCCAAGCAGCCAACCTGGGTTTGAACCACGTGATTTCCTGAGCCCAGCCAGAAGTAATCCCTGAGTGCAGAGCCAGGAGAAAGTCCTGAGCACCAATGGTGTGGCACCCCACCCTGCCCCCAAAAGCTGGGTAAAGACCACAGGGTCACACCCAGTGAGGCTTGTAGCATGCAGTCTGATCCCCTGCACTATATATGGCTCTGGGAGCACCTCTGGTGTGAAACCCAAGAAACAGAACCCAGGGCCATGCACAAACAAGGCACATGCACTATCTTGAGCCACAGCACTGGCCCCTCCCGTTTTCTTTCTTTTTTTCTTTTTGGCAGCAACAGGTACTGCAATACGGCTTATAACTTTTCTCAGTGCAACGTATCGATGTCCCCTTTTCCCACATCATTTGCCATATACTAAACTTACAGGGTATGAAATCATACTGATACAGTAGTGGTATGTGTGGTATATTACTGGGTCAAAAGCAACCACACGCAGCCAGAGGAGCCAATTTAGATCTTTGTATTTATGAGACTTGCTTTAGGCATGATCCTTAATATTTTCCTTTCATTCTTGTAGCTAGTTCTGCAAAGCTTTCCTCTATCTTTGAAAAATTAAACTACACTCTCCTATCCCTCCAACTATACTCGAAAAGGATAAAATAGATGCTGTTGCTCATTTACATAAGAGAAAATTATTTCCTCACTTGCACTCGAATTCTCTCTCAGGAAACTTACTTCAGGTGATGCCCTACACACAAGCCCCTTAAAACATTTACCAAGCGCTATTTGCCAACCCCTAGAGTTAATGTAAATACTGAAGGAGGATCCTGTTCTACAGCCTGAGAGAGCTGCCAGGCTTTAAAATACAGGCCTCATATTTGTAAGGCACATGCTCTACCACAGAGTCACATCACAACTTCAGACTATAGCTCAGCAGGTGTCTGGAACTAAGCCCAATGCAAAGATTTCTTTTACTTTTTGTTTTTGTTGGGGGTCACAAGTCTTGGTGCTCAGGGATCACTCCTGGTACTGTATTCAGGAATCACTTCTGGCAGAGCTCAAGGGACCATAAGAGAGGTCAGGGGATGATCCCGGATTGGTTATGTGCAAGACAAGTATCCTTCCCACTGTACTCTCTCTCCAGTCCCCCCACCCCCACAATGATACTTTTAAAAAAGTTCCACATACATACTTTGTCTTATTTCTTTTGGCCACACCAGAGATGCTCCCAGGAACCATATATAGTGCTGGGAATCAAACTGGGGTTGGCCACATGCAAGACAATCTTTCTCTCTCTCACTCTCTCATTCTCTCTCTCTCTCCTCCCTCCCTCCCTCCCTCCCTCCCTCCAACTCTCCCATGTATTTCTGATGCAACCTCTTATAAAAAAAAACTATCATATGGGGCAGGAGCGATAGTCCAGCAGGTAGGGCGTTTGCCTTGCATGCAGCCGACCTGGGTTCGATTCCCGGCATCCCATATGGTCCCTCCGAGCACTGCCAGGAGTAATTCCTGAGTGCAGAGCCAGGAGTAAACCCTGAGAATCGCCGGGTATGATCCAAAAAAGAAAAGAAAAACTATCATAGAGAAATTTCTACATATGCAGAAATGTAAAATTCTGCAAATAATTTTAAGATTTCCTGCCATTAATCCATATAGACGTACCTCCTGTACCCACAAGAAATCTCAAGGACAAAACTTAAAAAGTGCCCTAATACAATAAGCAATGACAGAGAGGAGCCCACGTTGAGTCAGTAAAGCTTCTGACAACAGAAGCGCTGAACAAAGTCTTAAAGGACAAACAGCACACTGAGAAAATAGCATGAGAAGAACTGAAAGGCATGAAGCAACATGGCTTGTTTGGCAATCTCCTAAGTAGATGCATGTGACGAGATTAGGCTCAGGGTTGGCTCCAGAGAGAGAGAGAGAGAAGCGAGGCTGGAGAAATAGGCAGAACTAGATCATAAATGATCTTTTCCAAAGATAATTTGTTTGTAAAGGAAGGGGAACTCTGAGTTAAAGATAATGTACATGCAGTCATCCCTACTTTTTCCTGAAACTCTTTTTCTGAAGCTCAGTCAAGTGGGATTTTTTGTTTGGCTTTTGGACCATATCCACGCTACTCTGAGGATGGAAAGCTACTTTTCCTGGCTCTGTGATGAGCAGTTGCTCCCTGCATGCTCCAAGGATCATGCAAGCTGGGGACTGAATATGAGCATGCAAAGCATGTGCTCAGCCTGTTGCACTCTCTCCAGTACTCAAAAGTCGGTGTTTCGGTTTTTTTGTTTGTGTTTAGGGGCCACAGCTGATGGTGCTCGGTGCTTACTCCTGGCTCTGTGCTCAGGAATCACTCCCAAAGAGGATCGGAGGACAATCTGAGGTGCCGGGATTGAATCGGATTAGCCATGTGCAAGGCAAACACCTTACCCACTAGACTATCTCTCCATCCATGATGATGCTCGGGGAACCATGTGGGATGGCAGGGATGGAAACCAGGTTGACCATGTGCAAGGCAAGTGCCCAACCTGCTCTACTCTCACTCCAGCCCTTCACTAGGCAATTTTTGGAAAGGTAGAAAAATTGGCATGTGGAAGGAACTGGAAGGATGAATGTCCTTTATATAATAACTATTTTCTAAAAGAAAGATGAAAAGAAGTCTGTTTATAGACTCTACAATGGCTGCCAAATCAAGAGATTAAATAGCTCTAAGTGTTCAGACGACACTCCCTACCTAATCACAACAACGGGAAGAGCTCATCATACAGGAATGAAACAAGTCTGGACTTTTGTCTCTAATCATTTGAATTATTGCTCAAGACAAAATTAATTTAAACTTTCTTTTTACATTAACATACTAAAGTAGATCATCGTATTTAACTCTGCAATTTCACTAGCAATTTTATTCCTCTTCTTGAAAAACTGGAATATGGTTATATATAAACAATTAAATCAAATATTCCTATGATCAATGATTTGTCTCTAATCCTCATAGAGGGTCACCATAACTATTACGTAAGGGTGTGAATAGTATTCCTAAAACTCTGGAAGCCTTAAAGAATTTAATTAATTTTGGGGTTTTTTGGGGGGACACACTAGCGATACTCAGGGGTTTCTCCTGGCTCTGTGCTTGGGAATTACTTCTGGTCATGCTGGGTGACAATGTGGGAAGCGGGATTGAACCTGGGTCACTCTACTATTGCTCTGCCCTCCCATTTTTTTTTGCAGGGGATGCTGAGGATCAAGCCTGGGTCGGCCACATGCAAGGCAAGCACCTTGCCCACTGTACTATAGCTTTGGCTCCTCAGTATGAGACTTTTAACCCCAAAGATCAATAACCAGTCCAAAAGGCTTACTCAGTGATAGAATTTAGGGCACAGAATCCATGCTATTCTACCATATCTTTGTTTCCATTAAAGCTTATTCAATTCCAACTAGAGTCCGTTTTTCAATCCTGAGTTTCTAAAAAAGTGGCATAGATCAAAATACTATTTTTTCTGAGGAGAGGATGTGAGAAATTGGCAGAAACAACTCTAAAGAAGCCACACATATCACACTTCCATCACCTTACGAAGGGAGCACTTTCTTCTTTCTGCTAAGGCCCACCAGGAGATTATTGCAGCATGACTTAAAAACAAATGATAGGTTTCCCTGTGAGATAGCTGCCACACATAAAGGAAAGGAAAAGATATACATGTATTGTTTATTTCCTTCGAGAATTTCACTGAGGAGGGCTAGAGTGATACTACAGTGGGTAGGGCATTTGCCTTTCATGTGGCTGACCCACGTTCAATCACTGGCATTCTGTATGGTTCCCTGAGCCCCGTCAAGAATGATCCCTGATTCAGAGCCAGGAGTGAGCCCTGAGCATAGGCTGGTGTAGCCAAGAAAGGGGGGGGGAAAGAAAGAATTCCAGTGAGGAGTCAGAGAGATAGGTCAAGCCCTTGCTTTGCTTTGGCAAACCCGTTTACCCCTGCTACCATATATGGTCCCAAGCACCAGCAGGAGGACCAGGTGACTCTCAGCACAGAGCCAGAAATAAGTCCTAAATACAATCAGGTATGGCCCAACCACTCCCCATACAAGAAAATTAAAAAGAATTTTAGTGAAAGGGAGTGAAAAAAAAAAAAGGTAAGATTTTTTTTCTGGGAGTTTTTTTTAAAGGCATGGGGATACTCATTTCATTTCCACTAAATTCAGCTACCAGACTCTCAAGAACTGTTTTGGTATTTGTAGCACCAGGTATTTGGTTCAAGTTAAAAGAAAGAAGATAAAAAGGGAACTGAGAATGTGAGGGGTGATCCAAATAGGATAAGAGTCACAAAGGGATATTGAAATAACTATTTTCAAAAAATATTTTGTGATGTGTAAGAAGGCTCAAACATTACTTAGTACCCAGGGCTGGAGTGATAGCATAGCAGGTAAGGTGCTTGCCTTGTACATGGCTGATCTGGGTTTGTCCCTGGCATTCCATAAGGTCCCCTAGGCACCGCTAGGAGTAATTCTTAAGTACAGAGCCAGGAGTAACTCCTAGCCCCCAGCCCCCACCCCGCAAACAAAAAGAAAGAAATGTTAAAAATAATTACTTAGCATAGCTCAAAAAAGCAGATTTGAAAGGCCAAAAAAATTCTAATAGACTAGATATATGTATATGTACAAGATACCTATACAGATATATTATTCCAATATATACATTAAAAAACATGAATTAACCTATTCAAAAGGGTTCTACTAAAACATTAACAAGTTATTACTAGTGGTGGGGCTGGAGCGATAGTACAGCAGGTAGGACGTTTACCTTGCATGTGAACAACCCAGATTCAATCCCTGGCATCCCATATGGTTCCCCAAGCACTGCCAGGAGTAATTCCAGAGTGCAGAGCCAGGAGTAATCCCTGAGCAACACTGGGTGTGACCCCAAAAAGGAAAAAAAAAGTTATTACTAGTGGGATTGTAATTTATTATTTGTTTTTTTTATTTTCTACCATAATTATTTTCATAATAGGAAGAAATATTTAACTTAATCAAGTCATACGTAAAATTGTCTATGACTTGCTTAACAGGATTTGGGTTTTGTTTTTTTTTAAGTGAAGGGCTGGAGTGCTGACAGTGGTAGGATGTCTGCCTTGCATGCGAGTGACCCGGCTTTGATACCCGGCACTTCATGAGCCAGCCAGGAGTGATCCCTGAGCACAGAACCAGGAATAAGGCCTAAGCACTGCAGGTGTGCCTCCCACTTCGCCCCCAAAAAGTGAAGGGCCAGAGAAATAGTACAGGGAGTCAAGGGTGTTTGCCTTGCATGTGGCTGACCCAAGTTTGAATGCCCAGAGCCACACAGGATGGCTTGAACACTGCTAGGGGCAGAGACAGGAACGGCCCCTGAGCACGATTGGGTTCAGGCCAACCCTCCTCCAGAAAACTAAAAAAGGATAAATATCAACATGCAGAAATAACATTTTCTAGAATAATCTATTTTAATTTTTTCAAACATTAGGGCACCTTTATGAAATCTTCATTCTTACCTTCTCATCTCAACTAATTCTGCTCCCTACACACACTTTTCTGTCTTTGAGTTCTCCCTTTGAACGGATTCTTCTTTCTGCTTTAAAATTTACTCAGGTTTCCCCTATCAACTCTCATATTCTTTCTCTACTTCTATGTCTTGCCAAATTTCTACAATGAGTGCTATTTGTTCCCATTTTCACTTTAACCCTTTATAACCTTGCTTTTTATTTTGCCCTCTCACCTGACGGGGAAAAATATGCATCTTTAAGGCCACTTGAGGTTTTAAGAGAACCTTTATATCACTGATGACCATGAAACAGGCCAACTCACTCTAAAATATGCGGACTCTTCCCTACCATTTAGCTTTTCAAACCTTAATTCCCACCTACTGTTCCATCCCTGAATCTTCATGCTCACATAGTACAGCACATTTTTTGGGAGGGTAGTGGAGGTGAGGAACCCAAAAACCTCAGGTGCAAGGGCAAAAGTATGCAAATGACTCATATATCCCCAGTTCAGCACCTGAAAATAATTATTTTATTTTTTACAATAGTGTTGATATGCATATTTTGGGTATACAATGTTATACACCTCCACTAACATCACTGTCACAACACTTTTTGTTTCCCACACCCCAAGGTACTCAGGACTTACTTCTGGTTCTGCACTCAGGGCACTCCTGGTAGACTTGGAGAACCTCTAGGGTGGACTCCTAGGCCCCTAAGTACTGCTTGGGACACGCCCACCCAATAATAAAAATATTTATTTTCCAAAATACGTTGATGGGAATGTAAATTGGGCAACCTTATGAAAAAGTAGAGATTCCTTTCAAAAACTAAATATGGGAGCCGGAGCAATAGTCCGACAGGTACGGCCTTTGCTTTGCACGTGGCCGACCCAGGTTCAATCCTCGGCATCCCATAGAGTACCCTGACCACCACCAGGAATAGTTCCAGAGTGCAGAGGCAGGAGTAACCCCTGAGCATCACCGGGTGTGACCCCCCTCCAAAAAAAAAAAAAAATTACTCCCACTGTCTTATGTGGGTGGGTTAAGTTTTGGGAATAACCTGGAAACCCAGATTGGGGAGGCAGTGGTGTTGGGACAAACATGTGTATTATTCAGCAGTGCTTAGTGGACAATCGGTTAAAGTTAAGGCAAGTCTCTTAAACCCAGTACTACTCTCTGTCCCAGAAATCCTAAGACTTTTTAAAATTTTCATGGACACTGGGAAGTTGTCAGATGGAGGCGTGGTCGCCCTTTCCCCCCAGGGCCAGCATCCAGGGCCTCACAAGCGGCTGGGGAGGCTGGAGCTCGGCTCGCCCGGGCCTAGCTGACCATGGAACCCCGAGGGAGGGCAGATGGGCTTTGGGGAGTGGGCCGTCGCCTCCGGGGGGTCCCGGAAGCAGTCGGATGAGACTCGCCCATCTCCACTAGCCACCATTTTTCGCTGTCCGGAAGCTGGGAAACTGCCTCACGACCAGATCAACAGAGCAAAAACCAGTTCGAGCCCAGGTCGAACCGCAAGCGGGGCGTGCAGTCCACTAAAATAGTGAAACAGTAATGTCTTTTAATGCACTGCATTCCACGAAGAGCAGGAAAGTTTGTTGGGAGGGAGATATAGAGAGGAAAGAAATGACATGCAGAACCCGCCAAGTGGTTGGGGTGCGGGAGGGGGAGGGAGGTGGGGACATTGGTGATGGTAGATGGGTTTGGGTGGAGGGTGTGTGTTGGAACCCTGTGGAACCAAGACTCTACATGAGCATCTTTCAATTAAAAAAAAAAGGTGGACTCTACCACGGACATGTGGGAATCAGAGGTTAGGTGGGACAGAGAAGGGAACAGTGTGCTAATATTTGTCAAAAGTGATAATGCCAGCCTAGAACTGAGCATTGAATATAGGAGAAAAGATATACATGATAATCTCTAAATGTATGTATTTCAATCCACAATGTGTAAGAGAAGAGAGAAAGAAAGAGAGAGAGAGAAGAGATAAAGAACTTGCCATAGAGGCAGGCTGGGGGAGGAGGGAGGGAAGTGGGGACATTGGTGGTGGGAGATGGGCACTGGTGGAGGGGATGGGTGCTGGAACACTGTATGACTGAAACCCAAACATGAACATCTTTGTAATTGTATATCACATGGTGGTGTAATAAAATATTTAAAAAATTTTTTCATGGACATATTAAGAAAAGGTCTAGAGAGATAGTACAGAGGATAAGGTACTTGCTTTGCATGCAGTCATACCTGATTTGATCTCTAACATGATCCTCAAGTACCACCAGGTATGACACCTGAGCAAAGACTAAGTAAGCCCTGTGTACCTCCAGCTATGGCCCAAAACCAAAAAGGGGAGAAAAAAATAGAAAAGATCAAATAACAAAATATTATTTCCATCAAATACCATATGACCTAGCAATACTAATCCTAGTCATTTAACTGAACAACACTAACTCGAAATATTTGAACCCATGTTCATAGCATAACTGACATAACCAAATTATGGAATCCATCTAGTTGTCCATCAACAAGTGACAGAAAAGAAGCTAAAGTATCCCTGACAAGATACTACAAAGATAAGCCGTGGGGCCAGAGTGATAGTATAGTGGGTAGGCTGATCACAAGCAGTCAAATGGGTGCGATCCCTGGCACCCAATATGGTCCTTGCGCCTGCGTGAGTGCAGAGGCAGGAGTAAGTCCTGAGCACAGATAATGTGGTCCCAAAATGAAATTAAATATTATCAACTAGCAGCAATCAACAGACAATAACTTCTTTTATGTATAACACAAGGCCTAAATTCGCTGTTAAGTGAAAAAAGCTAGACCCAGAAGGCTATATAGTCATTCTTCTGACATTCTAGAAAAGAAGAAACGTTATCAATATTTTCAGTGTCTGCTAGAACAGTTTAATACAAAGGGGTGACGGTCTTGCAACTAGAGACATGATCTACATCTTGAGTGTAGAAGTAATTACACAATTGTGTGCATGTCAAAACTCATGTCAATTTTACCTCAGTAACCCAATTTTTAAAACTACTGGGTCACAGAACATGCATCACTCAGCTTTTCACTAGGTTCCTGAGATCAGCGTTTTTCAACGTGTAGGCTATATGTCTCTTCTTGGCCCCCATGGTATTCCAAGGGGACCACAGGTGAAAATGGCATAAATGGAGGGTTGGAGTATGAAACTAGGGGTCTACCAGTAGGACAGTGGGGCCATTGGAAGGAAATAATGCCAAAACCGGGCTAAAGCTGGGAAAAGGTTGTGAAACAGTGCCGCAGACACTCAGCCTCACTAACAGGTAAAACACAGCTTCAGCTGGGCTTATATCTATTCAGGCTTTCTCCAGGACACTGATCTGCCAGTTACTCCTGGAGGTTCCGAAACATTGCTCAAATCAAGTGACATCTAGCTAGTCCTCATGCCTTGTTATTTGCTTCATTCATCAGTGTGGGCTGGCCCTTGTCACAAGAACTGGAGATGCCTTCAGTTCCCTCGTGCGCAGTGAGTACACTCTTCAGGAGACCAGTGGGAGTTAAAAGAATCTATAAATGCCTTCAGCACCTCCCTGTCCCTCCCAGTTCTCAGGAAAGCTTTCTGCTCACTAAGCAGTAAGTATCACAACTCACCACCTGAGTGAAAAATTAAGTCACCCAACTTCGAAGATTAGTGCAGTTAAAAGATTAGGTTTAATAAAAAAAAAGGGGGGGCAGAGGATACAGGACCAAAGTACAAGGGTTAAGGTGCTTGCCTTGCATGTAGTTAACCAAAGTTACCAGGAGTAAGCCTTGAGCTGAGTGAGGAATAAATTCTGAGCACACTCAACGATGGCCTAACACCCCCACCCCAAAAAAGAAAGAACATATTAAAATTCCCCAATTTCCTACTTTAAATAGCTATGTGGCCTTGGAATTAGGTGAGTCTCATCTTCCTCCTCTATAATGATGACGCTATTTGGTTACTGATCCTGTTTCACTGCAACGAATGAGGTCATTGAGACAGTAATGCTTATTTTAAATTGAGGAAGAAATTAAAATGAAGAAGTAGAAGACAAATAATTGGCAATCTTTAAACATGTGTGTATGTGTGCATGTACTGGGGATCAAATTCAGAGTTTCATACTTCTACAATCTGCTAAAACAATTCTAATTATCAAAATGATCAAAACAATTCTAATTATCAAAAGCAGAAGACAAAATTTGGATAAAGAACACTAACATTGAACTTCACAGATAATTTCGTAGGGAATTAGTCTATGAGAGAAACCTATGATAAAAACTGGTGGTTTTTTATCAGAGAGATGGTACAGTGAGAACCCACTTGCCTGCACATGGCTGACCTGGGTTCTATTCCCAGCACCCCATTTGATCCCTGAGTAGTGCCAGAAGTGATTTGCGAGTGTGGAGCCAGAAATAATTCCGAGCATCACCAGGTGGGCCCAAAACCAAAACACTGAAAAAACAAGCCAAACCACTGGTGAAGCTTGAGTGGGGTAAGGAGGGGTTCCAGGTAGAACTAGAGTTCAAATCTGGGTCTACAGGAGCAAGAGAGATAAGTACAGTATACTTGCCTTGCATGCAGCCAACCTAGGCTTAATCCCCAGCATCTCATATGGTCCCCAAGCACCACCAGGAGTAATTCCTGAGTACAGAGCCAAGAGTAATCCCTGAGCCAGGTGTGCCCCCTGCCCTCCCCCAAATTCTGGGTCCCAACCTGGACATCCTGCATACACAGCATATACTTCAGTCTACTCCAACTGTCTCCACGAGCCCCTGTAAGTCACTGTTTGGGTAGGGGTTGGCAGTGGGGAGGAAGGGGGTCACACTTGGCAGAGCTCAAGGCTTATTCCAGGCTAATGTCAGGGATTACTCCTGGGAGCGACTTGGGGACCATATGACATGTCAGGTACTAGAATAAAACTGGCGTCAAACATGCAAGGCAAGTGCTTTACACCTGTAGTGGTGTTTCTACACTACTTGCACATATCAAATGGGATCAGACACTGTTACTCTGAGCACAGAGCTAGGAGTAACAGTACCTGAGCATCACTGTTTATGACTCCAAGTTCCCCTCCCAAAAAACAACCAAACAAAATAAAGGATACATTAATTTAAAAATAGGGAGAAAATGCTAAACACTAATAGAAACTTTTCTGAACACAAAGTACAATTTCCCCAACAAACACTTTATAGGAAAAAAATAAAAGGAATTTGAAACATTTTAGATTTTAAGAGATTGGACTAAATACACCTTGTGGGTTCTGCTTAGATACCTTTTAAAAAACTTTCGGAAGGATATTACAGCAGGTAAGGCGTTTGCCTTGCATACGGCCAACCTAGGTTTGATCCCTGACATCCCATATGGTTCCCCAAGCACTGCCAGGAGTAATTCCTGAGCACAGAGCCAGGAGTAATTCCTGAGCACAGAGCCAGGAGTAACCCCTGAGCATTGCCGGGTATGACCCAAAAAGCAAAAAAAAAAGAAAAAAAAAAAAAACTTTCTGGGCCTCTGCCAGCTGTGCTCAGGTGACCATTGCAGATATGCAGTGCTAGAAATCACATCTAGGCTGGCTGCATGCAAGGCAAGTGCCATAGCTGTTGTATTCTCTAACTCAAATATTAAATTTTTTATAAACTGCTAAAATGTATAAAAATCAGGAAAATTTAAATATTAACTGGATGATATTGCTGATAAATAAATTATAATTGATAAAGCCTATGCACTTAAACTATGCTTACGTATACAGCTTTCCATATATATTCATATATAGACATCACCACAATTGAGAATAAACTCATCTCCAAAAATTTCCTGTGCCACTGTGCAATCCTTCCTTGACCACTTGGTCTTTTTGCTACTAGTTTCTGTATTTTCTAGAACTTTATGTAAACAGAATTACTTGGTACATAATATTTTGGGGAGGCTGTTATGGTTTCTTACACTCAGCATAACTACCTGAATAGTCAGTGCTGTTAGATGTAACAACAGTCCACTCCTTTTTTTACTACAGAACAATATTCTACTGTGTTACTACAATATGTTTATTCAATCACCTGCTGACATACACTTGGACTATTTCCAGATTGGATTATTATAATAAAATAGCTATAAATAGTAATATATGAATCTTAGTATAAAGAGCTACTTGACTAACTAAGGCTAGAATGGCTGGGTTGGGCTGTAAGTATATAAATAACTTATGAAAATTGCTAAACTTGAAAAAGTTGTATCATTTTACATTCTGATCAGCAGTGTAGGAAAGAAAGGAATTATTAATTATATCTAATTGAATGGTACTATCATTATGCCTTTTTTTTTTTGGCTTTTTTGGGTCACACCCGGCAATGCTCATGGGTTATTCCTGGCTCTGTACTCAGGAATTCCTCCTGGTGGTGCTTGGGGACCATATAGGATGCCGGGATTGAACCCGGGCTGGCATGAGCCAGCCGTGTGCAAAACAACGCCCTACCCGCTGGACTATCGCTCCGGCCCCTATGCCTTTTGATTTGGGAGCACTACCCCAAGCACTATCACGGGATCCAGGGCCACTTCTAGGAATATTGGCCAACCAGGTCAAATGGTTCAATACTGAGCTCAGGCATACAATGCAGGAATCAAACTCAGGAATCAAGCATGTGAGGCAAACACTCTGCTCCTTTTGCTGCAACTCTGTTGTCTTTCTCTTCCTGGAGCAATAGTACCGTGGGTAAGGCACTTGCCTTGCCCACGGCCAACTTGGGTTCAATCCTTGGCATCCTATTAGATGCCCCACATCTGCCAGGAGTGATCTCTGAGCTCAGAGCTAGAGCAAGCCCTGAACACCGCCAGGATGTCCCTCCCCAAAAACAACAACAAACAAAGGAATAGGCAGTACGATCTATTAGGGAAACAAATTCTAAAATCAGACCTCCTGGGTTAGAGCGGTGTTTTAACCATTTATTGGTCGTGGTGATTTTTTAAAAATTTTTTATTATACCACCATGCAATATACAATTACAAAAATGTTCATGATTGGTTTTCAGTCATGCATTGTTCCATCACCCACCCTTCCACCAGTGCCCTATTCCCACACCAATGGCCCCAAATTCCCTCCCCCCATCCCCAGTCTGCCAGAGGGACAGGAAGGTCGTGTGATTTTGGTGAAGTTACTTAACCTCCAATTTTCAGAATGGCGCTGTGACAATTAACTAAGATAACCCACTTATCACAATGTCTGGCCCATGGTTATTCACTGCATGTTAGCTGTTATTAAGTTATACATCACTAATGCTGTAAATTACCTTTGAAATATGATTCATGGCGTTAGCAATATTTTTGCTTGTTGCTGGCTTTGTTAGGATTTGGAGCCATACCTGGCTGCTCCTGACTAGATAGATGCTTGCGGGGAGCTCCTAGTGGTCGTCAAGGGACCATGCAGTGCCTGGGGCTGAACCTCTGGGCCTCTTTCTACAGAGCATATGCTCCAGCCTGTAGAATTAGCTCACCAACCCCAGAATAAGCACATTTTAACACCAATTTCTAAATGTGTTATGCTTCTGTGCATATGAATATAAAACAAAAAGGGGAAATGTCTAAAATATTAAAGTACTTGCAGAAGCATGACATTACAGTGGAAAAAAATCAACTTAAAAAAACTTCTGCACACTGAAGGAAACCATCAATAAGAGAAAAGGCAACCCACTAAAATACCTGGACTAAAATATCTGATAGGGATTAATATCCAACATAGATAAATAATTCACACAATCCAATAAAAAAGTGAATGATTTGAATTTTTAAATGGACCTAAAGGATGGACAGATACTTTCCCAATATCCCAATGACTAACAGGTATATGAAACGGTCCTCAATATCATTAATCATCAAGGAAACAGAACTAAAAATAACACAATGATTTGTTTGTCTTAAAAGAGATATTACAAAAACAAACAAAACCCAGAAATATCCAAATCACAAAGTCAACAACACTGAAATCATAAAATCCAAACTTTTGTTTTATTTTTTGACTTTTATTGGGGGGAAAGAGTTCACACCAGGCAATGCTCAGGGGTTATTCCTGGCTCTGTACTTAGGAATTACTCCTGGTGGTGCAGGGGACCATAATGGGATGCCGGGATCGAACCGGGTCGGGTCCACGCAAGCAAGGCAAATGCCCCACCTGCCTCATTATTGCTCTGGCCCCAAGACCCAAACTTGAACAACCAAACTTAAAAGGGTGGCTGTCAAGGGTAGGAGAGGGACCCTGGGAACAAGGTGGAGATGAGCTGACACTGGCGGCAGGACTGGTGCTGGAACACTATGTACAAAACCCAGCTATGAACAACTTTGTAAATCATGATGGTTCACTAAAAATATATACTGATTTGCTCAAGCGGGTGCCAGTAACGTCTCCATTCATTGGGAATGGGGGCCATTATTGTTACTGTTTTTGACATATCAAATACACCACGGGTAGCTTGCCAGGCTCTGCCATGGCTCTGGGTCATCAGGGGCCCAGTCATTTTCTATGTCAGACAAAAAAAAAAAATATATATATATATATATATATATTTATATTTATAAAAAAGTGACCCAAAAAAGCCAAAAAAAATTAAATTAAAATAAAATGATAGTCATCGAAACGCACAAAAAAATAGACTATAATATGACCCAGCAAGCCCATTTCTAGGTATTTCTCAAGAGAAAGAAAGAAAATATTAATTCAAAAGATAAACTGACCGCATTTCCTGGCAGCATTATTGACAACAGCCGAGATGTAGAAGCAATTTAAGTGCTCACTGATAATGTCTAGAGTGAATGTATATAGGCATGCACCCTCTAACAACACTTCAGCTGCATATCCAACAGGAGTTCCAATAGGCTACAATGGTGCGGTAAAGTAGCTATATCATCTAGGGCGTCAGGTTTTCTTTTGGGGGTGAATGGGTTGTTGGGCCATACCCAGTGGTAATCAGGGTTTTCTCCTAGCTGTGTGTACTCAAGGATCACTCCTGGTAGTGCTTGGGGACCATATGGTATAGTGTGGGATAATGTGGGTCTGCTGCTTGCAAGGAAAAAAAACCCTACCTGCTATACTAGCTCTCCAGATCCATCATCTAGTTTTGTAATTACTCTTTAGTATTCTGACAATAATGAAATCCCCTCCCTAGCAATATATTTCTCAAAGCATATCTCTACTGTTAAGCTATCCATGACTAGTGAAATATCATTCAGCTATTAAAAAGAAAAATAATTAAAGCTTGCCATTTGCAACAGCATGAATAGAATGTAAGGGCATTATGCTACATGAAATGGGAAAAATCCAGTAACAAATGATCACCTTTAAAGAGTGAAATCTGGGGCTGGAGCGATAGCCCAGCGGGTAGGGCGTTTGCCTTACCGCGGCCGGCCTGTGTCGGCCCGGTTCGATCCCGGCGACCCATATGGTCCCCCCAGCACCGCCAGGAGTGATTCCTGAGTGCAGAGCCAGGAGTAACCCCTGAGCATTGCCAGGTGTGACCCAAAAAGCAAAAAAAAAAAAAAAAAAAAAGTGGAAATCTGAAAAACAGAAAGCAAGCCAAAATATTCAAACAACAAAAAGCCAAATTCATAAATACAAAATACAGGGAGTCAAAAAGATATATGTGTATAATAAACTATTAATTAAAAAAGATACATGCTTCCACTTATAAAACAGTCATATGTTGGAGGACAGGTTTAGCTAACCTGGGAGCTTTGTTGTTTTGCCCACTCCCAGCTTAATCTTATTTAAGTCAAGGTTCATTCTAATGAGACCTCTCTTCTATGTAAACACTGCTAGAGGGTGTGGCAGTTACAGAAGTCACCTTGATTGAATAACTTCTGACTTATACATCTCCTAAGACTTCTATGTTTTCTAGATTGGGCACAGCTCCTCTTTATATCCACTGCACCCAAGAAGACCACCCTGGCTACGGTGAGACTATAGGAAGACTATAGGAAGGATCATACTAGTTTGCTCAGAATCACCCTGGTGCAGATAATAATAAGAAGGACCTTGTGGGTACCATCTAGATTACATGAAGCTCATGAAGTTAAGATGTACTTATACCAGCCCCCTCTCTCCAGTGTTTTACATAAGAGATAATCTTGGGATTAGTCCTTGGCATAACCTTTGTTTATACCTGCAATAGGGTGTGGCACTACACTCTGTTTAGAGTTCTTTGTTGACATGACTCTCCGGTTGGATTACTTTGGTGTATATAAGGGGCTGACTTGAGGCCCCCTTCGCTTTACCCTTTTGGCCTTTTCGCTTTCAGCTTTTGGCTCCTGTGGCTTTTGCTCTTTGGCCTTTTGCTCCTTCTGGGTAGGACTCAGCTCGGGTGAGATCCTCTCTCTTTGGTGGGAGACTTAGGCTCTTTTGTATGGTCTAAGTTCAAACCAGAGCTATAGTTTGTTCATTATATTGGAGTGCTGTGGAAGAGCTTTTGTACTATTAAAAGCCTTTTTTGGAACTGCACCAGACTGCGTGAGTTTTCATCTGTTCTCCCGGCATCCTCAGAGGTAGAAGAGAACTTCAGTCCCGACACTGTCGGGGACCCCGCGGCCATTCCCGACAGTCATGGGGATAAAATATGTAACATGATAACTATATTTAATAATTCTATATTACACATTTGAAAGTTACTCAGAAAGATCTTAAAAAGTTCTCATCACTCTGTAACGACATATAGTAATGAACGTTAACTAGACGTATTGTGGCACATTTTTTGCAATGTACATAAATATTAAACAGTCAAGTTCAGCACCTGAAACAAATATGTTATATGCTAACTATACCTTAATAAAAAATCTTAATTTAAAAAAAAGCTGAATATAGAGAACATATAATATAGAGAGCATATAATACAGAGAGCAGATAATATAGAGAGCAGGTAATACAGATAGCAGATAGAGCGCAGAGCACTTGCCTTGCAAACAGCTGACACATATTTGATCCCCAACACCCCAACAGGTCCCCTGAGTCCCACGAAGAGTGATCCCTAAGCACAGAACCAAGAGTAAGTCCTGAGCATCAATAGAAAAAATTTTGGTGCCCCCCCACCAAAAACATTTGAATAATTTTCTTGGGCTTTTCCTTATCAATTTTATATAGGAAATAAAAGGATTATATCTTAAAACAATTAAGTTTATTTTTAATAAGAGAATAGACTAATAAACGAAATTAAAGTTTCTTAAACTTTGAAGCACACATGTTATGTAACAGAACCCAAAATGATAATAAAAATTACAATATCTACAAACAAGAAAAGTAAAAGAATTTAAACTAAAGTAGAACAATTTGTGGTGTTCTATATAGTTACATTAAAATTACTAGTTTAGGGCCGGAGCGATAGCCCAGGGGGTAGGGTGTTTGCAACGCCGGCCTGTGCCAGCTCGGGTTCAATCCCGGCATCCCATATGGTCCCCCACCCCGAGCACCACCAGGAGTAATTCCTGAGTGCAGAGCCAGGAGTAACCCCTGAGCATCGCCGGGTGTGACCCAAAAAAAAACAAAAAAAAAAAAAAAAAATTACTAGTTTACTGCTTCTTCCCTTCGCAAACTTCTAACCTTTATTGTAAAATTCTGACCATCACTATACATGTCCGACCGGTACACAGAGAAACAAGCAGCTGAAAAATATTACATCAGCAGAGCCAGAGAAACAGTACAGTGGGTAGGGCACTTGCCTTGCACATGGCCAACCCAGGTTAAATTCCAGCACCACCTATGGGCTCTGAACACCACCAGGAGCAGCGCCTGGGTGCAGAGCTGGGAAAAGCAAAATGAAAGTAATAATAATAATAATAATAATAATAATAATAATAATAATAATAATTATAATTATTAGCAGAACATCTCTGAAGACTTAACTGAGAGCTCAAGAGGAAAATCTGCTGTTTGAATTAAACCATGAAGTAGAGAAGAATATTTTAAAGCAAAGGTATTTAGATACGCATTTTACAGAGATGAATAAATTTTAGTCCCATGAGACTAATTATCTTTCTTTTCCTTCTTTTTTTTCCCCTTGGGGCGGGGAGTTCACTCCCAGTTAGTTACCCGGCCACTGAGAGCAGTGGTTTAGTTCCAGGGCCCAAATATGCAGGGCTGCATGGGGCCCTGAGGTGCTAGGAACTAACTACCAGGGCCACCCCTGGCAGTGCTCAGGAAAGAGATCATCTTATTTATTTTTTTTATTGCTACATTTTTATTTTTGCCTTTTGTATTATAACCAGCCATGCTCAGGGGTGACTCCTGGCTCTGCACTCAGGGATTACTCCTGGCGGTGCTCAGGGGACCATCGGGATGCCGGGATTGAACCCGGGTCTGCAGCGGCAAGGCAGACGCCCTACCTGCTGTACATCGCTCTCATCGCTCTGGCCCTTCACCTTTTCTTGATCTTCATCTCTTCTCCCAACTGTTCTACCTCAGAAAAAAACCACCTTCCTTCAAGTTGCTCAGGCCTAAAACAAAGGATTCATCCATGATTTTGTTTTTTTTCTAAATTCCTTATATAGAATCTACCAATACTTTCTTTGTAATATCATTCCAATCTGTTAATTCTTTTCTTGGACTACCAACTACCAGTCACAATCACTTTCTGCCTCGCACAATGCTTACTTTCATTTTATGAACTAACTTCTGTTTAAAAAATATTGGGCTGCATATCCAAAAGAGTAAAAGCAACAAGTGCTGGCGTGGATGCGGGAAAAGGGGACTCTCATACATTGTTGGTGGGAATGTCGACTTGTACAACCTTTCTGGAAAACAATATGGACATTCCCTCCAAAGACTAGAAATTGAGCTCCCTTTTGACCCAGTCATACCACTCCTGGGAATATACCCTGGGAAGCCAAAAAACACAGTGGAAACACTATTCGCACTTTTATTTTCATAGCAGCACTATTCACAATAGCCAGAACGGAAACAACCAGTATGCCCGAGAAATGATGACTGGATAAATAAACTTTGGTACATCTACACAATGGAATACTATGCAGCTGTTAGGAAAATGAAGTTATGAAATTTGCCTATAAATGGATGAACATGGAAAGGATCATGTTGAGTGAAATTAGTCAGAAGAAAAGAGAGAGATATAGAATGACTGCATGTATTTGCATGACATAAATACATATATACATATTATGATACCAAAATTCAATGTCAGGCAAAATGTGGATCAGGAGGTCTTACCAAAAAGTGGAAATTACTGCAAATGTGTGGGAGTCAGAGGTTAGGTAAGACAGAGAAGGCAACATGTGCGAATAAATGTCGAAAGGGCTAATACCAACCTAGAACTGAACATTAAATACAGGACAAAAAATGCGCATGATGGCCTCTAAGTGTATGTAGTGCAAACCCACAATATATAAGAGAAGGAAAAAGAGAGAGAGGGAGAGAGAAAAAGAGATAAAGAACCTGCCATTTAGGCAGGCTATGGGAAGGGGGAGGGAATTGGGGACATTGGTGGTGGGAAATGGGCACTGGTGTAGGGCGGGGTGCTGGAACACTATGTGACCGAAACCTCTAAACATGAACAACGTTGTAATTGTATATCTCACGGTGGTATAATAAAATATTAATAAAAAAAATATTGGGCCGGGTGATAGTCCAGCGGGATAGGGTGTTTGCCTTGCACGGCCGGCCCATGCCAGTCCAGGTTCGATCCCCGGCATCCCATATGGTCCCCTGAGCACCACCAAGGAGTAATTCCTGAGTGCAGAGCCAGGAGTAACCCCTGAGCATTGCCAGATGTGACCCAAAAAAGCAAATAAATAAATAAATTAATTAATTAAATAAAATAATATTGTTTAAAATATTATAACTTCTGCTTAAAATATTCCTCATATACTCACCAGGCTACTGCTTCTCAACATAAATGCCTCCCACCCAAGGGGACTTCCCTGACCACCCAGTCAATAACCTCACCTTCACCTCCAACTATTCTCTCTGTGGTATTACCCTGCATTTCCCTATGACACCCCCTGCCCCATCACATATTTCACCACAAAAACTGTTTCATTTGCTTATCATATACACCCACCAGAGCATTACAGACAAAGATCACATTAATTGTAGATGCCCAGTAAGTAGCATTTGAGTGAAGGCAAATATCTAAACAAAGATGACATCAACATGAAAGATGTTCCAACAACTCTGACAGAAGTTATCAAAATAACAAAAAATGTCAACAGGGAGCTGGAGGGATAGTACAACAGGTAGGGCACTTGCTTTGCACACAGCCAGTCCAGGTTCAGTCCTGGGATTCCCATATGGTTCCCTGAGCACTTCCAGGAGTGACCCACAAACAAAAATAAAAATGTGGGGGCAGAGAGATAAGCCAAAATTTTTGCCTTGCATGCAGCATATCAGGTTTGATCCCTGGCACTGCCAAAAGCAGTTCCTGAGCATAGCTGTGCCCCACTCCCAGCCCCACAACAAAAGGCAATGTAAAAGTGTACAAACTGTAGCTTAACATTAAAATCTTTTTCTGATATTAGTTTTCCTTTCAAATACATGGTATATTTACAGATAACAATTATCTTGAAATTGGATGTGGTCAACTGATCTTACTGACACTGAATATGAACATATCTTACTTTGAGGGCACACCTAGCAGTGCTCACAGATTATTCTTGGCTCTGTGCTTAGGGATCATTCCTGGCCATGCCATGAGGGGAGTTATGGATCGACCGTGTGCATAGTAAATGCTCTACCACTGTACTATAGCTCTGGCTCCCTCAACATAAACATATCTTAAAGAGCCATACTGTGTGAATCATTTCTCCCACCTTCCTCTATCAAGACAAACAGCAACAGATCAGAGGTTAAGTACCATCTGTTCACATTCCTGAGCAAGGGAAGCCACAGAGAACAGAGTCCTGGAAAATCCACTTGTAACCAGGAACTGAATTTTATTTATTTATTTTTGGGGAGGGCCACACCCCAGTTGTGCTCAGGGATTACTCCTGGCTCTGC
>JAJIBD010012296.1:0-61234 GCA_021461705.1 Cryptotis parvus
AATGACTGAACCAATTGAGGTTATTGATCACTTCACCGCCTTTTTTCTTGTACCTCTCCCTTCCTGTCACAGCCACAAAAACAAAGGAAAATTTCAATATTAAATCCACAGTGCCACCTGCAGGAAACAAAAGTAACTAACTCAGATGTATTAAAAAAAAAAAACTCAGCAAACAATGCAAAAACTTAAGATAGAATTACTCAAAGAAAACAAGTCTACAGAAGGAAAACTTAAAGGCGAATAATTGAGGATGGTAACTGATAAAACAATGAAGAAAAGTTGTTATAATGCAACATCATTTTCAACAAATGATATTGAGAAAATAGACCAACCATGTGCCAAAATTTTGATTAAATCTACTAGATCACTTTTTGTCTCATATATAAGCTTTAACAAATATGATTATAAAATTGTATATATACAACATAAACTATAAAATATCTATAGGTGTTAAATTATATATGATTCATTCCAAGACCTTATTATCACAGATGTATTTGTATACTCAACTCTCATGCCAAGGAAAACAAAAGAAAAAACTCAAATAAATAGAACTTCATCCAATTAAAAGGTTGTTAGGGGCCGGAGAGATAGGACAGTGGGTAGGGCATTTGCCTTGCATGTGGCTGACCTGTGTTCGATCTCCAGCATCCCACCACCAGGAGTAATTCCTAAGCAAAGAGCCAGGAAGTAACCCCGAGCATTGCCCAGATGTGACCCAAAAAGCAATAAATAAATAAATAAATAAATAAATAAATAAATAATAAAAAGGCTATTATACTGCAAAAACAGAAAGGAAACCTGTTGGGGGATGCCACTGGGGTCCCCAACAGTGCTCGGAAGCGAGTTCCCTTCTACCTCTGAAGCCAGCGGGGAATGGATGAAGACTCAGGAATCTGATGCAGTTTTAAAAAGGCTTTACTTATCACAGGCTCAGGCATACAATTTTTTCCAACAACAATAGGAAAACCCTGTGCTTAGGATTCCTGGCTAGAACCCCAGCCATGTGTAGGCCGAAATGACCACATGTTAAGGCCCTGTAAAGAGAAGAAAACAAAGACAAGACTCCCAAGAAGCAAGCTCATAAAGAGAGAGCCCAAAAAGCGAGAGCGAGAGAGGGAAGCAGGCTAGTTTTATACCCCCTGAAACTCAGACCTCCCACTATTATGGGAAGCAGGGGAGGGTCAAATGCCCTCAGGTAATTTCTCCCAGCACCTCACCTAGGCCCTTTATATGCTAATGTCTTGAGCCAAGATCTGCCTGGAAAAGCCTTTATAGGGTAGAGAAGGGGGTTTCCTGAGATGACATGTCTCTGTACCAAAGACTAATACGAATGCCAGTTAAATATTTATTCAAACCTTCACAAGTCTCGTCTACTTCACGGTAGTTTTGTATTTTAGTTGCCTTTGAGTTATCAGGGAGCCATGCTTGCTTGGAGGCAAAAAGCATTTCTCTCTGGTCTAATTACTTAGAGATCCAATGTGGCCAGGCAAATATGCTGGTAAGATCTAGCTAGTCCCACGATGATTGTGGTAGCATCAGAGAATATTTATACCGGCTAGTACAGAATACATGGTCAGATAAACTGCCACATTTAGACTACCCCCTTATCTATGAAGTGATTTGCAGGAGGCAATCCAGAGCAGATGCAGAGGCTCTTAGAGGAGTCCTGCAACAGAAACCTAACAATTGACACGTCATACATCTGCTAAAGTTAATTTCCAAAATATATAACTAATCAAACTCAACAACAATAAACCAAGCAATATGATAAAAAAGTCTATACATGTATAGACTCTTCTCCAAAGAATATATAGCCCTGATTTATAGTGCTATTAATAAATATAATAAAAAAGTGCTCAATATCACTTAATGAAATTCTGAAATGGCTTACATTTAAAAGAATATCAACAGGGGCTGGAGCGATAGCCCAGCGGGTAGGGCATTTGCCTTGCACGCGGCCGGCCTGTGCCGGCCTGGGTTCGATCCCCGGCATCCCATATGGTCCCCCAGCACCGCCAGGAGTAATTCCTGAGTGCAGAGCCAGGAGTAACCCCTGAGCATTGCTGGGTGTGGCCCAAAAAGCAAAAAAAAAAAAAAGAATATCAACAAATGTAGGTGAGAATATGATAAAAAAAGGAACTTTGGTACACAGTAGAAATTTTAATTGGGATAGCCTTTATGGAAAACTGTATGAAGATTATTTTCAAATAAAAATTAAATTCCTAATGGTCAAGCAACACCAGTTTCAGGCATTTATGTAAATGAAAGAAAAGCTCAGTTGAAAAGAAATTTGTGCCTCTATGTTCATAGCAACATTATTCACAATTAATCAAAAGATAAAAAAAACCTAATACCAATATGAATAAAATATATTTTAATTCAACGGATCACTATAAACTCAGAATAATGCTAAAAAAAGTACACAAGCCAATGGTACACCAAAAGAAAAAAAAAGAAAACTGGGACAGTTAGATCAGACTAAGATAGCATTCAATCTTAAATTAAAAATAATCAAAGGGAGGATAGATGCACTTATTGGTAAGGAAGCAATAAATCAAGAAGTAATAAAACTTATCTACGCATATGCACCAAAAGAAGGAATATAAAAGATTAGAAATCATAAACCTTAAGAGTCACATTGATGGAGACACAGTAGAAGTGGGAGAGTTCAATTCTCTATTTTCATTAAATCAACCACAAAGAATATTAGTGGGTTGATTATCAGAAGTGATTATCAAGTGATTTCACACTTGATGAAAAATTAGAATAACTATTAGTTAACATATAAAGGGTTCTCCATACTTAAAAAGCCAAAAAATACATTCATCTCTAGTGCACATGAAACATTTTCCAATATAGAACCCATAGTAAGGCAGATTTCTAGCATAGGTTAACTTACAAATATAGAAAGAATTTTAAGTATCCCCCTCAGACACAAATTTATGAAGGCAGAATTTAGCCATAAAAGGGTGAAGAACTCCAAAAGTCAAACCTATGCAAAACAAGAAAAAAGCTGCTGAGTAATTATGTCAAAGACAAAAAAAAGAAATAAAATAATTCCTCAAAAATGAACAGGAAAAAAAAATAACTTAACAGAAGCTATGGGACCTAGCAAAAAGCAGTACTGGAGAAATTCACAATACAGGCCCTCCTTAACAAAGATGGTAAATATAAAGTCAAATTACTGAGTCACACATTTCCTAGATCTGGAAGGAAAACAACAAATTAACCCAAAGATAAGTAAAGGAAGGAAATAATAAAATTAGCAGATTTCACTGTATCACTGTCTTCCCGTTCATCATCGATTTGCTCGAGCAGGCCCAGTAACATCTCAATATGTCCTGTCTCATGCTAGTAGAGCCCAAGGGCATCTGCTTTCTCCAGGAACATAAAGAGCCTCAGTCCATTCCGGAATGAGGTCTATAATTATTACTGGTATTTGGCATATCAAATACAACATGGGTAGCTTGCCAGGCTCTGCCCTGCAGGTAGCATACTCTTGTAGTCATCTCTAAGTCCAGCATTTATTGATTAACCATGCTGCCGCAAGGGGCTGCGCAAGCCAGAGTTGTGATAGGCTGGTCAGCTGGGTGGAGTTCTGATGAGAGGGAAATCCGGATGTGGAAAATGGAGGCCCTCATGGAGTGGGGGGGGTTTGTCTGGCTTGTTGCAAGGCTCTGCTGGGGTGGCGGGCAAGGGCTAGAACCCGCCATCCCTCCTGAGCCCCTCGTGAGCGGCTGGGCACAGGAAGAGCAAGTAGTAGCTCTGCCCCATGTCTGTGAGTCTCTGGATCAGCATACCTGAGCCAGATTTAAAAAAGACTGCTGCAGGGTGGATCTCGATGAGCCTGGCTGTGATAAGGCTGGTCTGCTGGGTGGAGTTCTGACGAGAGGGAAGTCCAGAGGTGGAAAATGGAGGCCCTAATGGAGTGGGGGGGTCGTCTGGCTTGTTGCAAGGCTCTACTGGGTGGCAGGCCAGGGCTAGAACCGGCCATCCCTCCTGGGCGCCTCGTGAGCGGCTGGGCACAGGGAGAGCAAGTAGCAGCTCTGCCCCACGTCTGTGAGTCTCTGGATCAGCATACCTGAGTCAGATTTAAAAAAAGACTGCTGCAGGGTGGAATTCGATGAGCCGGGCTGTGATAGGCTTTTCTGCTGGGTGGAGTTCTGGACGAGGGGTAAGTCTGGATGTGGAAAATTTTCCTATTAATTAAATCTTAGCAGATATAATTATGCAGAAATCAAGAAAAAGTGTAAGAGTGAAACCAAGACCTGGTTCTTCAAAAGAATAAATAAGTTACAGGAATTAGGTGTCCAACTGCCTTGTATGTGGCATCACATTTGAGATTTCAGAATATATGGTCTGGACCAGAATGGACATGGCAGCAGCATGGGTAGGTGGGAGAGAGCTTCTAGAAATATGGAGTGTGGGGGATGCTGCCCACCCTGACTCCAAGAAGACCCCACAGTTCTAACCCCAGCAGCAGGGTGCCTAAAATTATTTGGTTTGGCATCTACAGAGAATATTTGTGAAGTAGTGATGGGAGTTGAGCCCTTGGTGTGACTGCAGCAGTGGGGTTGTGGGTGCAGTTGCTGGGGCTTCAGCAAGGTGGATACGTGGCCCCTACTTCCTAAGGTGCTCTGGATGTTTTAGCCTCAGGGACCTGTGTGTCAAGAAAATTTAGCTGCTTGGTGTGCATCTTCTCAGAGACTTAGCCAGGAAACTATAGAGCAGAGTCAGTGGATGAGTCAACGTGGCAGTGAATGTGGGGAGGTGGGTGTGGCTTCCAAGGCTTCTGTAAGTATGGAATCATCTTCTTAGATTTAATTAGGGATGTATAGAAGGCCAGTGGGTGAGTCAACATGGCAGTGACTGTGGGAGGTGGTTGTGGCTTCCGGGGCTCCGGAAGTGTGGGAGGTGTAGAAATACTTTTTTAGCAGCTGACTTGAAATTACAGGATATTGATTGAGAAGTGTTGACGGTAGATCTCTGAGTTCATCCATGGGTCACAGATTCTTCAGTACTTTCAGGAAGGTAAATACTATTAAAGATGCTTAGAGTTAAAAACACAAAATTTTATTGGAAAGTAGTATAAAAACTTCTCATGTAGGAAGGAATTTAACATAGAAATAAGTTAAATATGGTTCATTTTGTGGGAATTTTATAGGAAAACTGGGTCTTTATTGTACTTGTTAAATGACAAGAATGTTAGAGAATGCAGAGTCGTCTGGCTGGTTTAGATCTTCTGGGTTATGGATTTTAACCATTTACCTTAGAATTGTCCATTATCTCTTAGTCTCTGGTAGCCTTAGCTCTGGGGCAGAGTTTATGGTCTTAGGAAATTGAGAACTTCCCCTTCCTCAGAAATAGCCATAAATTTTGTAGGAATGTTTAAAGTGTATAATGGATACAGTTAAAAAGGAGCTGCTTGCAACAGATGGCAAGGAGAAACTGGGTCTCCCTCTCTCAACACTCAAGTTAAATAGATGGCAGAAAAAATTATCTTAAAATTTACTCACATTAATTGAAATTACTACTTCCACATAAGATGCTGTCACCAGAACAAGATTTACACAAGCTAAAATTCTGTGCCACAAAAGAATGACACAAATATATAAAACTGGGGGTATTTTGGCATCATACATGAAGGGCAGAAAAGAAATGAGATCTTGATTTGTTCCAACTTATATTCTGGAAGTAATTTCCAGCTGAAATCCAAAGAAAATGTATCCCAGGTTGATTCTACAACAATCCCAGACATGAGGTGACAGAATTGGGGAGTTGAGTCCATTAAAAGACAACTGAAGCTCAATGGACAGATTACCAGAGATCACTAAACAAAATGCTGGACAAGTTTTCTAAAGGTTCCAATGATTCTCTAACAGAATGCTGATCACTCTGTTAAATGGATAGGTGAAGCATTCCTAAAAAATTATATAATACTAGGAAGTTTATGCCCTGTCAGTTGTGGTAGAAAAACTAATTCATAGCACAGTAGATCAATAAAAGTATATTCTGTATTACAGAACAAAAGTAGCCATCAACTGCTTTTCTGATAACACCTGACAAAAGGAAGTCTCAAAAGTCTCCACTGTTTATGTATAACCATTTCCTAGAACAAAGATCAAGAATATGTATAAGAATTTAAAAATAGAAGAGATACTAAGGCACTCAACATTAAGAGGTTAAGGCAGTTGCCTTGCACATGGTCAACTTTAATTCATTCATTCCCAAATGTTCTTCCAAGAACCTTTGAACACAGACTCAGGAGTAAGGCCTGAGCATTATAGGATGTGGTGAAAGCAAAACCAAGCAAATGTAAAAATATCTAACACCCAAAAATGATTAAAATTTTGGCATGAGAGATCTCAATGGGTTTGGAATATGTGCGTGGAGAACAGGTTTGCTCTCCAGTAACACATGGTCCCCGAACACCGCTGGAAGTGCCTCTGAGCACACAGTGCTCGAATACCTCCTGAGTACTGACAGGAAGAAACATACACAAGATAAAATTTAAATCTCTATTTCTCCATCAAAATTTACCAGATATAAAAGAACTGTATTAAAGCTATGCTTCATCTATTTGAGGATCATAAAGTGAACACAAAGAATACAAAAAGTCTGTTTTGAAATACCCTGGAAAAATCTCTAGAGATAAAAGAATAAAATCTGAAATGAAAAATACACCAGAGGGATTACTGGCAAATTAGATGTAGAATAAAGAATGATTACTCAGTTAGTTAAGAACATAGAAATAGCAACTATCTTTTTATTATTTTGTTTTGTTTTTGTTTTTTGGGGGACGCAACCAGAGGTCCTCAGAGCTTATCCTAACTCTACCCTCAGGGATTATTCCTGACAGTGCGTGGGGTGCTGGGATTGAATCCAGGTCAACTACATGCAAGCAAGCTCCCTACCTGCTGGCCCATAAAGTCTCTTTTAAAAGATAAAAGGACTGGAGAGACAGTACAGTGGGTAAGGATGTCTTGCACACAGCTGGCTTGGGTTCAATCCCAGCACCCAATTTGGTCCTTGAGTACTAGTGATCTGTAATGGCAGAGCCAGGGTAAGAACCCTAAGCACCATCAGGTGTGGCTAAAAAATAAAAAATTAACAATCAAAATTAAAAACTGATAGATTGGGTGGCCGGGTGAAGGTCCAGCAGTTAGGGCATTTGCTTTGCATGCCATTGACCAGGACTCCATCCCCGGCATCCCAAGCACTACGAGCAATTCCTGAGTGCAGAGCCAGGAGTAACCCCTGAGCACTTCTGGGTGTGACCCCCAAAGCAATCAATCAATCAATCAATCAAAGACTGAAAGATGAACAGAGCATCACGATAACGTGTTGAAGTAAAAAAAAAATAAGAATTTTAAGTTTGAGGGAGTAACTTAAAATTTTCTCAAATTTGTTAAGACTATAAAACTGGACCTCTTCCTAGGTTCTGTAAACAGAACAAGTCCTTGCCACCCAGCTCTGGAACTCAGGACACATAACTATGGAGCCATAATGCTGTCACTGGTCTTATCTATTACCTGAGTACATCAGGGGTTCTAAACCTCTTCCCAACCAGGTGCACCAGCATTGGGGCTCCGAATCAGTATAGAAAGGCCAGAGAGCTGAGAAGTCAAAAAGAATAATTTGAAAAAGTAATTACTTGCCTCTAACTTAAGGGAAAGTATTTTTCTTTTGAAATAAGCCACTTAATCAAGAAGTAATTTACATACAAGTACAGATTGTACAGTGTTACAAGTTTCCTCAATGTTTTATCCCTTAACCACTATCCCAGAAAAACTGTTTCTGTAATTTTCCCTCCCCCTCACCTGGTCTGCTGCTGCTCTGCAAACCAGTAATCTGTTTTCAGATTTTATATAACTTGAATGATAAAGCATGAGTCAGCTTGTTTAGCTCAGCATGTTGTTTATTTTTAAATTGATCCAGAATATTAACAGTAGTTTGTTTCTTTGGATTACTAAATAGAACCTTACTTTATGCATATATCACTATTTGCTTGTCTAGTTATTGGTTGAAGAACACTGGTATATTTTCAGTTATTGGATATTACAAATAAATCTTCTATGGTCATTGTATTAAAATATTTGTGGCAGATGGTTTCATAGCTCATGTAAAAAACAAACTAGGAATGAAATTACTGGTGATATAGCAGGTGAATATTTAACATTGCAAGGTGTCCACAATTTTCCAGTGTATAATTTCATCTTTTTTTTATGTGGTTGACACTCTCAGGTCTTTATTGTGTTCAATTAAGAATTTAGGGTAAATTGTTTCTTTCTTTGTGATACAATCATGGATAAAGATCAGTAGTGGAAAACATACATGACAAAGTTCATGTATTCTCCAGATGCTAGACATAATTCTGAAAAAGTTAACAGAAGCTTGTGTGAGGAAAGCTTTGATTCATTACTGATGAGACAATATTGGAAATATTTATGAATATACTATAAAGAATTATGATATGTAAATATCAAACTATCATTAAAATGTTTTTTATATTTAGGTAAAATTCTTCATTCCAGGAAAATTCAACTGTCCCTACCCTAACTCATTATTGCAAATTAGCATAGGAAGGCCTCTTATATTTACTTATTACTTTATGTACAAGTGTCAGGCTCTAAGAATCCAGCTTCTCTCCGGAAAGCAATAGTAACTTGCATTCCAATTATGGTTTGTCTCAAGAAACCTCCAGGGACACTCTATTGGTCCAAATGGTATTTTTCTTTTCTCTGTTTTGTCTTGTTTGCCGTTCATTTGTCCCTACAAATATCCTAACAGTTATGGAGACAGATCTCCCAAGCTATTTAGTTGTTACTAAATAATAGTTTACCAACTAATAGTTGGTAAAAGTTCTAATAATGGGCAGACTAAATATAAATATAGCTATTTGAGACTTGTACCCTAAGGTACAAAGGTCTCTTTTAGGGAGGGCAGAACGAGCTCACAAAATGACATGGTTTTTGATAGCATTCTTACTTTATATGTGGATTTCTAGGAGATAGTTAACTTTCTATTATAAGGGATATTCTATATGAGACATTCCTAATATATGACAATGCTTATCACTGCAAAAGCATATTAGGAGGGATGTGGTATTCCCTGTGAGAAGTATTTTATTCACAAGGGTCTCTTCCCATGTCTATAGTCAGTGATCTAAGACAAAAAGTGTGAAAAAAGGATATATGGGTTGGTTCAGGTAGTTTCATGTTTCTGGGTGAAAGTCAGTGGAGGGTGTTTCTTTTCATATCAAAGAACTTCAATATTCCAGTAAAAAATACTAAATCCCAAGTAGGCTGCTGACTATATGCCTGAAACTGTTCTGAGTATTTTTGTGACAATTAAAAGGTAATATTAAGATTCTATCAAAGATAGATAGATTACATCTACTCAGATATATTTGATAGCCACGTCTACCTACCGACATACCAAATTCTGCAGGATGGATATATCATTCCAAATGTTCTCCCTTCTGAAATCTGACATGCCATTACGTCGGTAAAAAAAGGAACAGCATCAGGTCCAGACAAGATCAAACCCGAACACCTAAAGAATCTGCCGTTAGTGCTCATCAATACACTGACTCGACTCTTCACACACTACCTGTCTGAATGTAAGGTGCCCTTCCAATGGAAAACCAGCAGGACAGTTCTACTGTTCAAGAAGGGAGATATTCACGATATTGGCAACTATCGGCCCATCTGTCTATTGTCACGTCATCTACAAACTGTTCACTCGAGTCATCCAAAACAGGATTGGCAGAACACTAGATGAAGAACAACCATGCGAGCAAGCTGCCTTCCAAAAAAGGATTCAGCACATTCGACCATATTCACATGATAACCAAACTCATTGAAGTCTGTAGAGAATTCAAGATGTCGCTTTGTCTCACGTACATTGATTTAAAGAAAGCCTTTGATTCTGTGGAGACTGAAGTGGTCATGGAAGCCCCTAGCCAAACAGGGTGTTCAAACCCAATAAATCAAGATCCTTCATGAACTATATTACGGTTTCATCACCAGGATCTCACCATTCTACAGAGAAGTGATCATCGACGTCAAAAGAGGGGTTTGGCCCCCATGGATAGCTAAAGCAATCCTTGGGAAGAAGATGGGAGGCATCACCTTTCCCAACCTCAAACTGTACTACAAAGCAGCAGTAATTAAAACAGCATGGTACTGGAATAAAAACAGACCTGTGGACCTATGGAATAGAGTTGAGTATCCTGACACCCACCCTCAAAGACATGATCAGTTAATCTTTGATAAAGGTGCAAAGAGTCCAAACTGGAGTAAGGAAAGCCTCTTCAACAAGTGGTGCTGGGAAAACTGGACAGCTACATGTAAAAAAATGAATTTGGACCTGTGTCTAACACCTTGCACAAAAATCAGATCAAAATGGATTAAAGATTTCAATATCAGACCTGAATCCATAAAGTACGTTGAAGAAAATGTGGAAAAACCCTCCATGACATTGAAGCTAAAGACATCTTCAAAGGTGAAACACCATTAACAAAGCAACTAGAAGAAAATATAAACATATGGAACTATATGAAACCAAAGAGCTTCTGCAACTCGAAAGAAACAGTGACCAAGATAGAAAGACAGTCCACAGAATGGGAAAGAATATTCACCCAATACCCATCTGATAAGGGGTTAATATCCAGGATATATCAGGCACTGGTACAGCTATATAAGAAGAAAACAACCAACCCCATTAAAAAAATGGGGAGAAGAGATGAACAGAAACTTTGACAAGGAAGAAATTCGAATGACAAAAGGCATATGAAAAAATGCTCATCATCACTAACCATCAGAGAGAGATGCAAATCAAAACAACAATGAGATATCACCTCACACCACAGAGACTGGCCCATATCCAAAAGGGTAAAAGCAACATGTGCTGGCGTGGATGCGGGGAAAAGGGGACTCTCATACATTGTTGAGTGGGAATGTCGACTTGTACAACCTTTCTAGAAAACAATATGGACATTCCTCCAAAGACTAGAAATTGAGCTCCCTTTTTATCCAGCCATACCACTCCTGGGAATATACCCTGGGAAGCCAAAAACACACAGCGGAAACACAATCCACACTTTTATGAAACAGCACTATTCACAATAGCCAGAACCTGGAAACAACCAGTATGCCCGAGAACTGATGACTGAATAAAGAAACTGTGGTACATATACACAATGGAATACTATGCAGCTGTCAGGAAAAATGAAGTTATGAAATTTGCCTATAAATGGACATGGAAAGGATCATGTTCATGAAAAATGAACTAGATACAGAGGCCTCATTTTTCTCAATGGAACAAACATCTCTGAATGCAACAGCTATGTGTACCTAGGTCGAGAAGTCAACATGATGAACGACCTAAAACCTGAGTTGCGCAGGAGGAATAGAGCAGCATGGACTGCCTTCAAAAACATTGAAACAATAGCCAAAAGAACAAAGAACCTCCAGCTCTGGGCACATCTCTTTGACTCCACCATTCTCCCCATATTAACATAAGACTAATAGACCTGGGCCCTAGGAAAGCAGGATGAGAATACCATTAGGGTCTCCCAAAGAGGAATCGAAAGAGGCATGCCTGGAATATCACGCCTCACTCAAGTGAGTGAAGGAATCCGGAGTTCCGACCTCCATTGTTATCTAAAATCAAGGGCGGCTGTCTCATCTGCCAGGACATCAAAAATCAGATGGGCTGGTCATATAATGTGATCTGTAGACGACCGTTGGCCTAGAGCCATTACCGATTGAATCCCATGGGATGTCAAAAGATCGTGTGGCTGCTCACCTACAAAATGGTCAGACTTCCTTATCAAGACCCTAAATGAACAGTCCAAGGCTCTTAATATCCCGAAACAACCAGATGCCATTGGGCAACACTGGCACGTGATAGGGTCAAATGGAAACATTACTGGCGCCTGCTCAAGCAAATTGATGAATAACAGGATATCAAGTGATCAAGTGATTAAGATTCTATCTTTAAGAAATAGAAAGGATTTAATAGGTTATACATCATAAAAGCAGTTAATACTTATACAGTAGTAATTCTAAAAGATTTTAATAAACAACTATTTGTTGAACATGTCTATATATATCAAAGTGCTGAAAGAGTACTAAATAAATCAACTAAGTTTCAGGTAGTGAAATGAGACAAATTGACCAGCATATTTTCCCCATTACCCAGATCAGGAAAAACAGCTTGTGTGTGTGTGTGTGTGTGTGTGTGTAGTGGGGGAGAGGGAGGAAGGGGGTCTATCTGAACTTAATATATGTGTAGGACAGTAGCGAGTAGGACATTTTTATTTAAGAACGAAGACTTAAACAAGTATCTGAATTAAGAACTAAGACAACTGGAATGGTCATTCCAACAGAAATGAAACAAACATTTGATAAATGAATTTATCAAAATTTTGAAATCTTGGGAGTAACTTAAGAGAATTTCAGCCAGAATTTATTTTAGCTAGAATTTAGCAGTCTACTGGAATTCTTTAATGGTCCTGCAGTAGCATCACATTATAGGTGAAACCTCCTTAGACCTATCTATTTTAAAACTTTATGGTATTGTGAGAGTGAGTTTGATTATAGTCTGTCTATCTATATGCAAAGAGGAAAGCAAAATGGAATGGAAAATTGGATGTCACACCTTGGAAACCAGAATAAAAATGTTCCAAACTGAATTACTAATTGAGTAGACTCTGCTTATTTTTAAAAATTGTCTACAGGGACATACCACAGGGAGGTAAAGTTAAATGTGATTTGACATCATCAATTATTTAATGATGTTTGTTATCGATTTTATTAATCTATGGCGTCTGTGAGGGCAACTTCAGTAACTTCGATGTTAGGTTCACAGCACATATTTAATGACTAGTCAGTCTGGGCTCAGAGAATTCAATGAAAGAACTCATAGGAGAAAGACTAAACCACTGAACTAAACTAAAGACCACTAAACACTTAATAAAGAACCATTTCACTGTCACTATATCACTGTCTTCCCGTTCATCGATTTGCTTGAGCGGGCACCAGTAACATCTCTGTAAGTCCTGTCGCAAGCAAGTGTACCTGAAGGGCATCTGCTTGCTCCAGGGACAGGAAGAGCCTCAAACCATTCTTCAGGTCATGGAATTGAGGTCCATAATTGTTACTAGTTTTTGGCATATCAAATTAAAGACGGGTAGCTTGCCAGGCTCTGCCAGTTTATAAATGAAGTTAACAATTTTTAAAAAGGGTCAGAGTGATAGCACAGCAGGTAGGGCATTTGCCTTGCATGTGGCTGACCTGGGTTCGATCCCCTGCATCCCATATGGTCCTGAATGCAGAGTCAGGAGTAACCCCTGAGCATTGCCGGGTGTGACCCAAGAAGCAAAAAAAAAAAAAAAAAAAATTGATATGCCAAAAACAATTATGGACCTCAATTCCATGACCTGAAGAATGGTTTGAGGCTCTTCCTGTCCCTGGAGCAAGTAGATGCCCTTGGGCTACACTTGTTTGCTACAGGATGTGTGGAGATGTTACTGGTGCCCGCTCAAGCAAATGGATGAACAACGGGAAGACAGTGATACAGTGACTAAAAAAAATAAAATGGTGGCCTACAGTGACTGCAGCTAGAATGCGGCCAGGGATGACACGATCCACACAGGGGAGGGGGTCCACACACAAAGCTCACACAGGACAGCTAGGGCAGACTCAGCCCCCTGAACCTGAGAAGCTGGGTGAGGTGACATTTATTCTTCAAATAAGCCAGGATGGGCAGATGGGGGGGAGGTTTGGGTAGAGGGTATGAATTGGGGAGCTCTCCTGGCAGATCTGGGCCAGTGGCCCTGAACAAATACCTTTATTCCATTTTATTTATTTGGCTTTGGGGCCACCCTTTGGTGCTTTGGGCTTACTCCTTGCTCTGCATTCAGGGATCACTCCCGACAGTACATGGGGATACTAAGTCATGCCAGAGATGATTGAACCTGGGTCCACTCACATGCCCCCTGTACTACTGCTCCGCCCTCAGGCACCTTGGCCTGAGGTCCTAAATCCAGATTAATCAGAGGAGTGCTGCAGGAGAAGGGGGAGCTGAGCCAGCGAGAAGACTGGGGGGTTCCCACCTGATGACGTCGTCTACCAGCAGCTTCCTGGGGACGCTCCTCTGGGTCTTGCAATCTACGGAGAGGAGGCTCCCAGGAGCAATAATAATGATGGATAAAATTAATGTTCTCTTTGCTTATAAGGGATGAGGATGGATCCTACATATTTAAGTATAATTTCATTTCAAAGACTAGGATCTTATAAGGTAGAGATAAAACAAGTATATTCAAGTAATGAAGCATGCAACATGGTGTAGATATTTCTGAGCACATCTAGAAAGACTATTTCAGTGACAAAAAATTATAGTTTGGAAAGGAAAGAGAAAAACTCAGTATGTGGCACAGTATAGTCATTTATAAGGGAGCTCTTATTAAGAGACTTGAGCTGAAGAGTGGAAAGATTTTGGGCAAGCATCAAGGAAGTGCAGGCAGATAAAGCTCAGAGGGATAAGGAAGTTCAAGGTTGTCAGGAATTTCAAGAATTTTTTGGAAAAGATTCTGGATCTAGAACATAAAGATCAAGTTACAAAAAGGCTCAAAAAGTCAAACATAGAAAAGAACAGGAATTTATTAAAGATTTTTGAGTAAGGTTCATACAATAAATGAATAAAGTTAATAGAATCGTTCTTCAATTGAAGCTATCTAAAATAGTTAAAATTCCCTCTGTTTCCCAAATGTATCACTGTCATAAAGCATATTATGATTCAAGGCTGGCCCAAAACTATATATATATTATGGATATTCTTATTGTTGTATTAACCTCAAGGGTTATATATAAGTTGCTAAGAAAATATCTTCATTTAAATAGTATGAGGTTTCAAAATCATCAGATACTAACTAGAATTGAGAGATTATTTTCTGAGACTTGGATATGGTGAATATCCACAGATCTGGTAAACTGATGAAGTATTCAGATGGCAGAAAAAATAAAATGTAGAATCTTTGCATAAAGTTCCAGAAACACTTTATTCAAAAATGGAGTTTTAAATGCATAACAAAATAACATAAGTAATAAATGTAACAAAAATAAATAAGGAGAATAATGCATTCATACAAAATAAAGATAACAGTAAAAGGCCAAATGTTTATTATTGAACAAAAGTATGTAAACAATTAAACAATAATGTAAGTAGAGTAGATGTTAACATTTTCCTAAACAACTTCTTACCTTCCACTTCCATGTGGATATAATCAGTACCCAAACATTAAGTAAAAAGAAGGAACAATGGATTATTTTGCTCAATTATTTTGTCAAATGGGCTTACCTGGTTTTAATGTTTCATTTACTCCTTTAAAATTTTCCATTCATGTTTTTTAAAATCTTTTTCAATCTTCCTTTATTAGAGATATAATGGGGGAACTTAGCTTTACATGAAAAGTTAATTTTTTTTAAACTTAAAAAAAAATATGAAATTCATTATACCACAACTTTTGTTCTATATCTCTACAAAAATTTTTTTCTTTTGCATCTTTATTAGCTAGCTCAACGTATGGGAGTTTAGAAATCCTATACAGTTTTCAGATGAACAGTTAATCTGTTTATTAAAACAAATATAGCACAGAATTATTCCAGAAATGCTAAAGAACATTTCATAAAAGTTGCAAAACTTGCAATTTTAACCTTTATAGAGTGATGGGGTCAAGGCATAAATATAAGTTTTGGAACAATATTTGATCGAATTAAGAGTGTTCTGGAAACACGAAGATAATTACTTTCTTTTAAAACTTATTCAAATGTGTACTTACTTGGAAAGAGAAAAAACAAGTTAACAGAAGGTATTTTTTGTAAGCTTCCTATTTTAGTAGTATAGCCAAGGTCATTGCCAATATTATCTTGCAGGGTCCTTATATATGTACAAGACGGAGACAGTATTTACTATGGGTCCTACTGGGAAATACACAAAAACAATTCATTGCTTGGGAGTGAGACTGATATGACTAAAGGTTCTCCAAGTCTCTTATTGAAGAAAAATTTTAACTTCATGATCATTTTAAGGGAAATTTGTCTTTGAATTGTCACATATAAACTTGGTAATACATAACCATTAAACATGTTCTTAGTTTTAAAAATAGACTTCACCAAAGTTACCTGCCTAGTTAAATCTTTCTAAAATTTCTGCCCTAAAATGAGATAAAATCTTGCTCCCAATTAAAATATGAAAAAGAAATAAAAAAGTACCAAATTGGACTTTTTAAAAATGAGGTGAAACACACACTGGGGTTAAATCAAAATACAGTATTATTAATCTACTATGTACGAAAAAAAGATGGTTAGTCCTTATTGATACATAGGTATGTCCACCTGCCACTCCCAACATTTTAGGGCAACCATAACAGTTCATCCCTGTAAATCCCAGTTTATGGAGCAATAAAGGTTACATAAATCTCATATGTATTGGAAAATTTTAAACACAAGAATAACTGTTTTGAAGGGTCTGTTTTACTGTGCAGAGAAATATGCTACTGTTTCCAATGAAAATGAATACCAATATAAATTCTATTATAAAGAAGCAAATAGAAGTTTAACAAATCTATACAGATGGAGAAAAAGTCCGTTTCAGGGAGCAGCTTGGCACTGGAGACACTGGGTCAGAAATGTCCGAAATTTAGGTTGCTTGTAGCTCACAGCATGACTTAAAGAAAAAAAAAATCCATGAAGGGAAAGAATGCAACTGTATAATCTGAAAATATTCAAACCACAAAAGGTGAACTGCTACAGTTTGCTGTTTCCTATATGTGCGTCAAGTGGTTATCTAAAATGGTTTAAAGGATTAATACCACACTATAGATTAAAAAATAAAATCAACAAGAGAGAAATAACAAGACTGTAGTTGACCAAGCTCTCTTGTGTTAAGTTTAAGTCAACAATATGCTGCTTCCAATATTCCTAGTTTTTCCACAGGCGATTATTTTTTAAAAATTAAAAGAAAGTCATTCATGTAGTGTAATATCTTCCTCTTCCCCCTCAGGGTTGAACCTATTGAAATGTATACTGAAATCAGCCTCAGATTCGGCATTCTCAAACTCAGCTGAGACTGAGGTAGCTGCAGGATGAACCCTAGCTTCTGGTCGGCAAAGAGTTGGTGTCTGACCCGGGCTGCTGTGGTTATTCACGGGACTGGGCTTCTGTTTTGGTGGAGATGGCAAGATGGCATTGGGAAATCCCATGTTGTTCAGAGCCTCCAAAGTTCCATCTGGGTCAATCATAGCATTAATGGCTGAAGAAAAAAAAAGGAACAGAGGAAAACACGACATAGCTGTAATTAAATTAAGTTCTTTAGGTGCAAAGGGTGAAAACCTCCCAAGCAGTGCTGAGGAGGCCTGGGTTCCCTTCTGATATCTGGCAACAAAGCTCACAGTTCAATGCAAAGGCATGGGGGTGTGGTGTTTTTGAAGTATACCTAGGCCACCCTATACACCCTGTGACGCTCAGGGAATCATTTAGTACCAGGAAGGTGCTGGGAGCTGAATTGGAACAGGCTAAAAAGGCATGTACCTTAAAGTAGTACTTTGTACTGTTTTTTTATTCCCATTAAGTTTTAACATTATACTGCTTATGACAGGGATAATATTTTAACTCCTCATACTTAGAGATCAGTTTAAATTGGTTAATCTACAATGTATTTAATCCTTTCAATATTATTCAAAGCTAGTTTTAATCGTAATTTGGGGGGCCTCTTAAAGTTCAGGGAACACTTCGGTAATACTTCCTTCATCAGATGGTCCAGACTTCAATGCTAAAGTACCCCTCTCTGGCTATTTATTTATAGGGGAGTGGGGTCTTTGGGACCAAAGCCTCTGCTAAATGATTATTCCAAGTTTAGTCTTTGGGCTGCTTCCAGAGATACTGGATCCTTCAGTACACAAAGTAAGTGCTCTAGCTCTTTGTGCTATATCCCTAATGCTTATTTTAATTTTTATTGTATATTATAAAATTACTGGTTTTAAAATGTAAAAAAAAAAACAGGGTCTTCTTCGTCAAGACCCTGAATGAACGGATTTGAGGCTCTTCGTATTCCTGAATCAACCAGATGCCATTGGGCTACACTGGCACATGATAGGGTCAAATGGAAATGTTACTGGCACTCGTTTGAGCAAATCGATGAATAACAATGTCAAGTGATCAAGTGATATTACAAAATTTGAATAATTTTTTTCTGACCTCTTAAGAGAGCTTCTGTAGGGGTATTTAGTGTCTGGTATTTTAGGACGTAAAATTCAGAAAAAATACTTGAAATTTTAATAAATTAACCTAACCATATTGTCTATTCAATTAGGGATTAGTAACTAGAAGGGAGTTGGTAACTTCAAAACTGGTGAGGTCCTTGACATAAAAAGAATACTTTGATTTCAAGAAAAGCACTTGTTCACCCTGGAGGAAACAGATGTAAGTAGTGTAGGATAGCAAGTATGTTTGTTTCATTAGCTACAAGGACCTTCTTTTTTTTGCTTTTTGGGTCACACCCAGCGATGCTCAGGGGTTACTCCTGGCTTTTCACTCAGGAATTACTCCTGGTAGTACTCGGGGACCATATGGGATGCCAGGGATGGAACCCTGGTTTATCAGGTAAACAATATACCACTGCACTCCCAGTGGGCCAAATGGATTTTGCTACTTCCAAGGGAGAGGACAATGAAAGATTAGCTGCTCTAATCCAAAAATCCTTGATGAACAAGAGAAAAATCTTAGGCAGTGATTTGCAGCTTTGGACTGGGTGGAGTGGGAAGTGGGGAGAATGAAAGACTATAAAAACAAGATTTACTTATAGGATCCTTTTAAAGGTTTACTTTCATTTATTTTCAATAGCTTATTAGCAAGCATTTTCACTCATGAAGTTTAACTCTTAAGTGTGTTGAGGTTGAATAGCAGTTAGACAGCACTTAGCCTGAGGACAGGGAGGTGGCTCAGCAGCAGAACCCTTGTCCTGTATGCACAAAGCTTTGGGTTTAATCCCTGCACCATAAAATTAAAATTAAAATAAGGGTCATAAATCAAGCAGTAAAACTGTGAAGAACTATCAACTGACTCTAGAACCTGCTTCTTGTAGAAATGGGAATAACTAGATTACGACAAAAATATGGGTTAATACATGCTTAAGATCTGACACAAACCAAAACAAAGTCCCTGTCAAACTTTAGAGGCAGAATTTATTTTCATTTCCTCTTCTCATTCATATTAAAAATACAGGTTCATTTGTGTTATACAGCAAATTTAAGCATTATCAGATTAAACATTACTTGTCCAGATATAGACAAGTATTCATTCATTTCCGGGACACCAAACAAATAGGCAATACATACACCAGGGGAGTTGTCAATGGTTGGAATCTAACACCAGTGTGTGTAGTTCAGAGGTTGGGCAGTGTGCTAACAAAGGTTGGAAATGGTAACGCCAGACTAGAATTGAGCACTGAACATAGGCAAAGCGATATACATTATAATCCCTAAATGTATGTATTGCAATTCACAATGTGTAAGAGATAAAGAGATAGATAGATAGAGACAGAGAGAGAGAGAGAGAGAGAGGGAGGAAGAGAGAGAGAGAGAGATGGGAGAAGAATGCCTACCATAGAGGCAGGCAGGGGAGAGTTGAGGGAATTAGGGGATATTGGAAGGGTTGTGGAGGGTTGGGTGCTGAAACTCTGTGGACTAGACCCAATCATGAACAGGTTTGTAACTGTATATCTCACGTAGCAAAATAAAATTTAAACTAAAATAAATAAATAAATAAGTAAATAACAAAACACTAATTGTCAACAAGTTCTGTAATTAAGCACATATAATGTTATGATGCACTTTATGTATTTTTGTCTTATTATTTTCCATATGTACAGATATGTAACAACAAAAATACAATATATTTATAGTATATATAAACTTGCAAATTAGTTAATAACATCTAGCCTATGTACCTGCGATTTGCCTTTTTAAATTTTACTTATTTTTATGCATATTTTTATGCATAATTTAGATGTTTATAATTCTATTTTTATTCACACATACAAATATGTTAGTTCAGTATAAATTTACCTTGCAATTGCTTTTCAACTCTTTTTAGCTCCTGTAAGATAGAAGAAATCTCCTGTAGGGAATACAATGACAAAAAGGAGATTATTATTATCATATCTCTTGAGGCACACCAGGGATACCAGGGGGAGCACTTTATGGGGTCACGGTTCAAACACAGGTTTCCCACATGCAAAGCATGTGAGAAATGAAGTAGTTCCACAGGCCCCATTCACTCTCAATGGAACAAACATCACTGAATGCAGCAGTTATGTGTACCTCGGTCGAGAAGTCAACATGATGAATGACCTAAAACCTGAACTGAGCAGGAGGAAGAGAGCAGCATGGAATGCCTTCAAAAGCATTGAAGAAATAGCAAAAATGACAAAGAACCTCCGGCTCCGGGCACATCTCTTCAACTCCACCATTCTCCCTGCATTAACATACGCCTCAGAGACCTGGGCCCCTCCGAAAGCAGGATGAGAATGCTATTCGGTCTCCCAAAGAGGATTTGAAAGAGCTATGCTTGGAATAGCTCTTGGAATATCACGCCTCACTCAAGTGAGAGAAGGAATCTGGAGTTCTGACCTCCATTGATGTTTCAGAATCAGGGACGCTGTCTCGTTTGCCAAAGCATCGAAAATCAGATGGGCTGGTCATGTAATGCAATTTGGAGATAACCGCTGGACTAGAGCCGTTACAGACTGGATCCCATGAATATCAAAAGATCACGTGGCCGCCCACCTACAAGATGGTCAGACTTCTTCGTCAAGACTCTGAACAAACGGTTTGAGGCTCTTCGCATTCCTGAAGCAACCAGATGCAATTGGGCTACCCTGGCACGTGATAGGGTCAAATGGAAATGTTACTGGCACCTGCTTGAGCATCGATGAATAACGAAATGTCAAGTGATCAAGTGATCAAACGATCCCATAATCATGAAATAATTATGACATCCATTAAATATGACTGAAAGTTTGATAGTTTTCTGTTTATGAGCCACAGCTGGCAGAGCTCAGAGCTTTACTCCTGGCCCTTACTCAGGCATAAATCCTGGTGGGATTGAGGGAAATATGGGTACTAGGGATTGAAGAAAGTTTGAAATATTTAATTGTTGTGGCATATTTTCTTTTCAATCAGATTTCAGAAAATAAAATACTTTAGATAATACTACTATGTAAGCTAAGATTTTGATATTACTCATCCTTGTAACTGCTTTGTGAAAATGCTCCTGTGTAAGAATATCCTTAGAAAAATATAAACCACACCATCAGTTGTAGGATCCTTTGCTGAACAATAAAATCTGTACAAATTTTTGAGGAACAAGCAACACTGACGTAAGTGACAATGATTTATGCAACTAATATTTATGTTAGATCCTTATCTAAAAACTGGGTATGATGCATAATTATCACAAGGATAAGACTATATCACAGTGACAAAACATAAAGTTTGTCCTTCTTCAAACCTCTGTAAACTGAAGCAATCAACACCATATCAGATGAAGGAACAAAATTTCCCACATTTGCATAAACATTCCTGCTTTTATGATTTTAACTAACCGTTTTAGAATAATTACATTATTTCTTAAAATAAAACCTGTTATTAATATTCAAGAAAAATTACCAAGTCATAGTATAGCAGGTAAGGCTGAACTAAGCACTGCCAGGTGTGACCCCGAAACCAAAAAAAATAAAAAAATTCTCATACCATACTTGAGGTTTTCACAATAGGGATTTCACTTTCAGCTCTTAACTTGTTCTCTATTTCATCCCAGTTGCGATCTTTGTCTTTGAATAATATTCTATAAATAAAAAGAATCATTTTATACTCATTTTAGAATGCAAATTTATAATTTTAAATGATATAAAACAGCATATTTTTAAGAAACCATCAAACATTACATGAATAGCAAATTAAGTACTGAACCACTATTAGCAGTATTAAATTTTATGAGAAATCTATATTCAGTTAATAGTGGGAAGGAGAGGTAATACAGTGATAAGATGCTTGTTCCACTTGTGGCTGACCCAGACTTGATTGCAAATCATTCCCAACAATGCTTAGGGTTATCTTTCAGCACAGAGGTAAGCACTGCCAGGAGAGCATTGCCAACTCCCCAATAATAAAAAGTGACCGGTTACAAATACACATATTATCCTTTACTCTTCATCCCATTATTTACTGAAAAAATTAATCCATGAAATAAATATAGGCGACATACCTCAAAATTTTAATACCCACTATTAAACCACGTAACAATTATTTCTTATAAAAACACAACTCTATTCAGAATGTGTGTATATTAAAGTAAACATTCCATGAAATTAAGATAATTTGCTGAAAAATCTATAGAAAAAATGTCTAGTAATATGTTGTTGCTGGTGTTGTAATTTTTCAAATCACATTATAGCATCAGCTACCAGAGGTATGGAATGTGTTTTGCTAATTAATTTATTTATTTGCTGTAGGGTCACACCCAGCAGTGCCAAGGCCGTACCCATGGCCCTGTGCTCAGGGATCACACCTGGCAGGGCTGGGGGACCATAAAGGGTACCAGGAATTGAACCCAGTTAGGTTTAACCCGCTTATGCATAACCCTCTTATGCATGCTAAGTGCCCTACCTGCTGGCCTATTTCTCCTATCTGTCCTATCCTATCTTTAAGGTATTCCTCTGATTGTACAGACTATAAACATTATTTTGAAAGTATCAAAATGGGAGTACTTACTACTATGTTTATCTTTAAAATTTTAATCTTTATACACTGTTAATATATTTATGCATCACTTGTCACTTGTCTTCCCACTGTTCATCAACTTGCTTGAGCGGTGCCAGTAAGGTCTCATTTGTTGGGAATGAAGTCCATTATTGTTACTATATTTGGCATATTGAATACACCACGGGTAGGTTTCCGGGCTCTGCCATGGCTCTGAGTTCATCCCAGGGGGCCCAGTCTTTTTTATGCCAGATCATCAACTATCTAGGGCCCACAGGGCAGAGCCCTGGATGTAGACAAGCATATACATATAACTTATAATTTAGGAATTATGATATATTTTCCTTTCTTATTTCCTCCGGCCCAGAACTCCATCCAGCAGATGAACCTATCACAGCCCAGATCATCGACACCCAACCTACAGCAGTTTTTTTTTTTTTCAATCCGCCAGGTATGCTGATCCAGAGACTCACAGACATGGGGCAGAGCTGCTACCAGCTCTCCCTGTGCCCAGCAGCTCACGAGGCGCTCAGGAGGGATGGCGGGTTCTAGCCCTGGCCTGCCACCCCAGCAGAGCCTACAAACAAGCCAGATGACCCCCTCCCCCACTCCATGAGGGCCGCCATTTTCCACATCTGGACCTCCCTCTCGTCAGAACTCTATCCATCAGGCTGAGCCTATCACAGCCCGGATCATCAATACTCACCCTGCAGCAGTTTTTTTTTTTTCAATCCGGCCCAGGTATGCTGATCCAGAGACTCACAGACATGGGGCAGAGCTGCTACCAGCTCTCCTTGTGCCCAGCCGCTCATGAGGTATCCAGGAAGGATGGCAGGTTCTAGCCCTGACCTGCCACCCCAGCAGAGCATCACAACAAGCCAGGCGACCCCCCTCACTCCATGAGGTCCGCCATTTTCCACATCTGCACCTCCCTCTCGTCAGAACTCCATCCAGCAGACAAGCCTATCACAGCCCGGCTCATGAGGCCGGCCGCACATTCATTTATTGATGAACCCACGGGTCATCAATAAATGCTGTATTTAGAGGTGACAACAAGAGTATGCTACCCAAACAGCAAGCCTGGCAAGCTGCCCATGTCGTAGTATCTGATATGCCAAATACCAGTAATAATTATGTTAGGTCATTCCCATGACCTAATATAATGGTTTGAGGTTCTTTATGTTCCTGGAGCAGGCAGATGCCCTTGGGCTCTATTAGCATGAAACAGGACATATGGAGATGTTACTGGAGCCTGCTCGAGCAAATTGATGATGAATGGGAAGATAGTGATAGTGACAAGGATAGTGATATTTCCTCCCAGTACTGGGAATCAAAGCCAGGGCTTCCCAAGTCTTTCAAGGCATGTGTTTTACTAGTCACATTTCCAACCCAAGAAACTTTTTAGTAAAAATGACTGCCAGTAATTATCTGTAAGCTAGAAAATAAATTTAAATAGCATTCTAGATACCTTAAGAAATTAAATGTCAGAAAATTCTGCCTTATATAAACATTAGGAAAGTAATTAAATTGTTATTATTGGAAGTTAATCTGTAGTTAAACAAAGAATTAAACTGCATTCTTGTCTTTTTATACAACAGAGTAGTCAGTGTGGAGGAAACCAGTATAAAAAGCAATACCTGTTCTAGAATCTCATAAGAGATCCTGACCCTGGGCCAGAAAGCTTGTCTTGCACGCGTGGCCAACCTGGGTTCAATCCTGGGCACCCTGTATGGTTCCCTGAGCACCTCCAGTGGTGAGCGCTGAGCGCAAAGCCAGAAGCCCTGAGCACCAATGGATGTGGCTTGGAAAGAAAAAAGAAGAAAGAAAACAGCCAGCAGTGCTCAGAGGCTACTCCTGATTTATTTACTTGGGATCTCTCCCCCATAATGCTTGTGGGACTTATGTTGTCCAGGTATCTTTCTGGGCATTACAGATGCAAAGCACATGCACTATCTTTTGGTGCTCTAGCAACTATAAGCAATTATGTCATATATTCTCTGTTAATCCAGATACACTTAAACCAGAGAAAAAGACACCAGTTGAAATCATAAGCACTTAAGTAATCCTTACTAGGCCCACCCCCATTGCTGTCAGAAATGAATAGTCATGGACACTAGTTTAACATAATAAACAGGAGCACTAGATCACTGATCAGCCCATCTGGAATTGGGAGTGCCACCCTTAGCTTCCACAAGCACCAGAGGCAAGAGTAAAACAAAGATTTGAGCTGTAATCTGACTGACAGACCCAAGGAGAGTCCAGAAGTACATAGGAACTTTCAGTGCTGCTGAGAATGAGTTCAGTGCAACAATCCTGAATTGAGTTACTTCACTGAACTAGTGTTTACTAAATAAGAAAACCATTTGATGAGTATTTGATAACGAAATTCCGTAAAAATAAAGACCTTTTGGAAAAATTTAAGAATTAATTCACACAAAAGGAGATTGGTAAAGATTACAGAACAGGCCCAGCAGAATGAAAATCTAAAAGCTGAAAATCTAATTGGCAACCTTGAATACACTGCATGCAAATCATCATTAAAGAGGTAATGGACCAAGAAACAAAATCTAACCTTCTGCTGCTTACAAGACACAAACTATCCTGGTAAATACAGGTTCAAAAGAAAACAAACAAACAAAAAAAGCAACCCATAAATGGTTTAAGCTCTAACAGTAGCTACATAAGATGAGTATTGTATACTGGTTAAGGGTTCAAAAGATTAAGAGGATTTAATCCTTATCAACGTCTATGCACCAAATGAAGAGGCAGCAGTGCACAAAGCAATTGCTGATAGACTTGCTGAGATATATCAATGGCAATTCAATAACTGGGAGACTTAAACATTCCACTTTTGTCACCGGACTGCTCAACCAAAAATCAGTAATGAAGGCCACTAAATGCAGAACTGGAAGAAATGGAGTTACAAAAAACAAGCACATATTCTCCTCTAGTACATCTGTAATATTTTTTCAGGATAGATTACATGTTGAAACATAATGAGTGTCATGAAATGATGAAAAGAGAGGTCATATGATAATTTTTTCAAATCATAAAGCCATGAAGATAGAAATCAACTATTAAAAGAAAATCATCTTGTGAGCTTACCTTGTGTATAAGTTTTGAACTTGATGCTTTCAATATTCTGTCTCTAGATTTTGTCATTTTGAGTATAATGTGTCTTGGAATTTTCTTAACTGGGTCTATTTTCATTGGGACACTCAGGTCTTGGATCTATCTCAGTGTCTTTAATCCTCAACTCTGGGAAGTTTTTTTTTTTTTTTTTGGCTTTTCTGGGTCACACTCAGCAATGCTAAGGGGTTGCTCCTGGCTCTGTGCTCAGGAGTTACTCTGGTCGTGCTTGGGGACCATATGTGATGCTGGGGATCAAACCTGGGTCAGCTACTTGCAAGGCAAATGCCCTCCCCACAAGACTATTGTTCCTGCTGAACTAATCCCATAATTCCCTGGTATGCTGTACATTTCTTTTCAGACTATTTTCCACTTTCTGCTGTTTCTTAACAGTTTTATTCAACTCATGTTGGAGTTCTTCAATCTTCTGCTCAGCCTCTGTCATTCTGTTGCTCAGAGCTCCTACTGACTTCTTTATATCACCAACCATGTTCTGCATTTCTATCATTTCTGACTGCAACAGATTTTTCATTTTGATTCTCTCTCTTTCTTGTGTTTTGCTGACTTCCTGTGCTATCATGTTTGAACTCACTGAACATCTTCATTAAAGACACTGTCTGAGGTGTTAGTAGTAAGTAAGTTTCTATTTATTTTCCCAATTGAGTTTCTTGTATTCTTATGCTGAGGCTGAGTTTTTGTAGTTAAGTCCTTGGTAAGGTGGTGAAAGATTAGAGGTTGTTCTCTGTCTTTTCTGCCTGTCCTCATAGAATTACAGAAAGAATAACTGTGAGCAAAGCTTCAACAGCTTGGGGTGGGCCCTTACTATGATGCAGGTTGGGGGTGGAGGCTGCTGGAACTTGCCTCCCTCTGGAAGAAGTGAGATCTTCCTTCTGGTTCTATTGCTATTTGGAATAAGCCCACTGGTATCAGCTAGACATGAGCCTCACCTGGGATGAAACTTACATTCAAAGGAAAGGACATAAAATGTACCTATCAAATGAGACTCTACAAGCCAGAAGAATATGGAAAGATACAGTATTAAATTCAATGAACTCAACACCTCACCAAGAATAGTTTCTCCAATTAGATTATCATTCATATTTAAAGGAGCTATACATAACTTCATGAACAGGCAATAGCTAAAAAATTCATAACCCTGAAACAGTCTTGAGCCTTGAAATAGTTTTTTGCAAGAAGCATTATAAAAGCTTCATTAAAAGACAGGAGAAACTTCTCATCATGTAGTATTGAAAATGACACTCACTAATGGTATATATGGTTGTCCTCTACTACATTAAGGAAAGTTAAAAACATATAGCAACTGGGGCTGGAATGACAGTACAGAGGGTAGGGCATTTGCCTTGCACCACGGCCAACCTGGGTTTGATTTCTGGCATCCCATAGGGTTCCCTGAGCACTGCCAGGAGTAATTCCTGAGTGCAGAGCCAGGAGTAACCCCTGAGCATCGCTGACCAGGACCCAAAAAACCAAAACCAAAACCAAACAAAACATATAGCAATTAATCACCAGTAACTGACATTTTTGAAAATGTTAATTTTTACAGTCTATGAAGATGAAAATGTTTTTCCATTTCCTAGTGTGACTTTAAACTTAAAACACCATTTGATTTAATCACTCAATGTATCTAAAAGTGATATATAATTATTCTTTTAAATTTAATCTACATATCTTATGTGGTTTGTTTCTTCAGGAAAAGCAAAACATGTTTTTGATGCTGTGTATAAGGGTTTATATATATATATATCATATAGTGTACTCTACATGTATTAATATATGTTCATACATTTGGATTCCTAATTCTATAAGACAGATTCCCAAATGCAGTATTTCTTAACCAGCAATTCTGTATACTCTGATTTAAAAAAATATTATAAAATCTCAAATTTAAAAAACTTAATTCTACTTAAATTATGTTCTTTATTATTTTATTTATTTGTTTGTTTATTTATTTGCTTATTTGTTTATTTATTTATTTAGCTTTTTGGGTCACATCTGGCAATGCTCAGGGGGTTACTCCTGGCTCTGCACTCAGGATTTACTCCTGGCGGTGCTCAGGGGACCATATGGGATGCCGGGTAGTCGAACCCGGTCGGCTGTAAGCAAGGCAAATGCCCTGCCCGTTGTGCTATCATTCCGTCCCCCTGAAATTATGTTCAAAATAGGTCATTTCAGAAGAATTATTCATCAAAGAAATTAAATAAAATGCTGATCAACAGTATCTTAGGTGGTAACAAAGTCAAACTCTGACTCAATTTTTTTTTCACCATTTTTGTTTTAGACGTTCTTTGGGGTAACTGGAGACTCCCAGGTGTGTTCTTAGGACTTGGTAAGAGGGACTGAACCTGGGCTCCTTTGACAATGAGGAAGATGAAACAATAAGTGAGGTTAAAGCCTTATAAAAGACAATTTAAAACATGCATAGCTTTACCAAAGGAAAAACGCTGTGCTTATTTAATTAAGTTTAATAAGTGGTTATAACTTATAACTCTTAATTATAAAGGTGCTATTATCAAGAATATTTGTTTATCTTTATGTTCTCTTCATGTTCTTTAACACTGGCACCCAAAAGAAAACTGTTAAAAATGAAAGCAATGAGGTTTGAGAACAAAATGGTACCTGATTTTTTCCAGCTGTTTTATCTATAGACTGTCTTATCTTCTTAGAGAACTGAAAGACTGAAGAGAGCAACAGATTATCTCCCATGACCTAAATCATACAAAGAAAAAAGCACATTATATTACCACTTTATTGTATAACCAACAGAAACATATTACAATTCATTACATTTAAGAAAACTAAATATTTCGGCGGAGAAATAGTCCAGTGGGTAGGCGTTTGCCTTGCACGAGGCCGGCCTGTGCCGGCCCTGGTTCAATCCCCGGCATCCCATACGGTCCCCAAGCACCGCAGGAGTGATTCCTGAGTGCAGAGCCAGGAGTAACCCCTGAGCATTGCCGGGTGTGACCCAAAAAGCAACCAAAAAAAAAAAAAAAAAAAAGAAAACTAAATATTTGTGCTATTTTTAAAGACTAATGAAGGCCATTAGTTATTTGAAGCTAAATGAAAACAAAGAAATATTAAGGAGTTCCATTTTGTAAAATATTGTGTCAAGTTTCTATACTAAATTTGTCATGCCATCTTTGAAAAACCATGTATCTTCAGTTATAGCATGATTTATCTTCAAACCTTCACTTAAACTATCATAAAGAATACAAATTTTGGGGCCGGAGTGATAGCCCAGCTGGTAGGGCGTTTGCCATGCGCGTGGCCGGCCCATGCTGGCCCGGGTTTGATCCCCGGCATCCCATATGGTCCCCGAGTACCGCCAGGAGTAATTCCTGAGTGCAGAGCCAGAGCCAGGAGTAACCCCTGAGCATCGCCAGGTGTGACCCAAAAAGCAAAAAAAAAAAAAAAAAAAAGAATACAAATTTAATATTATTAAATGTATGATTTAACAGATATAAAAAACTAAAATGCTTGCTCTAGCTAGGGCAGAGCATAAATAGCTTACAAGTTTTCTTAAACATGCATTTATGATGGGTTTGGAATTACTACAGTTGAAATTTATGAATAGAATTAGACCTATGGTTTCTGTAACAGCACTCAACATTCAACTTTCTTAATATAGTGAAATCAGTCACAAAAATAAGTGGACATGGTGTCTTGTAATAAACTTTATTATCAGAACATGTGGCAGGCAACATTAGACCTACAAGATACGCTAAGGATGAAATGATGAAAAGTACAGCTCGTATAGAATGCTAGAAACCGAACTGAAAAGGGGTTAGATGTGGACTCCCCATATCTGCTCTCTGCTTCTTTTATTTTCAGAATTCTTAAGACTTGAAAAAAAAACTGTGAATTTAAATGTTGAGTTTTAAACATTAATAGGAGACACCAGATAAAAACCCTTTAAGTTTCTGACCCTCCCCAGTAGTATGGGGAGACTATACACACAAACAGAAGAACTACAAAATATTTTATAAGAAAGATATAAGCAAGTGCCAAGTTTTTTATGATTTCACGTGTATGAACTTTATAAATGGAAATCCAGTGAAGAGTGACATAAATAAGGATGACATCAAGGAAAGCTAGAGTTTAAAAATAGTATGTTAAAGTGCTAAGGATTATTTAGAACGCAATTCACAACAAAGTTAATGAAAAGATAAAAAAAGCATAATGTTATTTCATGAGCCTCGCAGAAACAATAAAAATTAAAGAAGAAATATATGAAGCTAGAAAAGGAGATATATATGAAGCAGGACAGCTGAAGACAGATGATAGCATAGAAGATTCTCTTGTTTTTCTGATTTGGGTTCTTGGGCTATATGTGCTCAGGTGCTTCCCCTTAGTTCTATACTCAGGCATCACTTCTGGCAGTGCTAGGGGAGCAAGAGGGGTACAGAGACAGACTCTGATCAGCTTTATGCAAGGCCCTATCTTCTGGGCTACTGTTCTGGTCCAGTATCATTTTTTTTCTACCTGCCTAATAGTAAAAATTAGTGAACATGTATTGAGAAAATGCACATTAAAAAATGTGAGGTAAATGAACCTGGATTTTCTAATTCTTTCTAAAGATATAAACTTTGTTCACATAGTTTTACTAAACTTAGAGAAATTTATCTTTCCACAATTCAGAAGGAAAGAGTATAGACCAAATTAGAGAAAGGCTCCTATTACTGACACCAAAAATAACAAATTAACTACCAGGAAAGAACAGAGGAAGGATGTTTTGAAATCATCTAGTAAACTGCAACTGCAACTATGAACTAACTTCAAGGTTTTATTTATGGTACTTTCTACTACTCAGTACTGCTTTAAATATATAAAAACATATCCGTTACTCTTCCTTGATGTCAGGGATTCACAAATGCCAACCTATGATCAAATAATAAAGTTCATCTTTATTATTGCATATTGCTAAGACCCTTTATTTTGATTTTATTTGGTTCAATTTGTAAACATAACACTTTTCTGATATAAGTACATAGATAATTTCAAGTTTTATTACTGTCTACTTTGGAACTACAAAGATATCACTTTTAAAAAAGATAACACCTCTCTACTATAAAGGTGAGGGATGAGACCTAGGGGTGCTCACAGAACCAAACATGATACCAGGAACTGTACCTGGGTCGATGACATGAAAGCATCTGACCGCCCATAATATCTCTCTAACAATCTTTTATTTCAAACCAGAAACTTCTGGGTCTGGCATTGGTTTGGTCTTCTCTTAAAATTATTTTGTATCTTTTTTAAAAAATCACGCCACACTACACTGCTAAAGGATATTTCTAACTGAAAGTTTTGCTTCTGTCTTTAAGAAAGGAATTCATTTCTAATTAAATGGTTTGCATATGATATGATGCCAAGATGAAGTTGTCTTCAGTTGGAAAGGACCAGTATCCTTGTCCCAGTCGTATTTACTGAGCAGTTCCTCCTTTTCTCACCAAAGAGACACACTGCTTCTGCTGTCTGTCCTGCTGTCTGTCATTGTACTTACTTCATCCCTACTCCAGGTTCTCCGCCTTGTAATTGTTAAGTGATCGTGTGGCTCTGCTGTCTGCGGTCTTGGATCACTAGATTGACAGTTGTTTCCTTCTGAGGTTTTAGAATGAACTAACGGAGGAATCTTTCGGAAGTTGAGGCTTTCATCAAAAACACGATCAACCAACTATATGGATAAAGACAACAATTTTATGAGAATAATTTGGAAAGCACAGATACTGACATTATGGCATTATAATTTTTATAAATAGATGTTACTCCATTCTAAGGTAGTAAAAATGTATGATATCTTTAGTAAGCCAATTACTCATTTTTAGACAAACATTTCAAAGGTAACTATTTTCTAAGATATTCATCTACTAAGTTTATATTTTCAAAATCCAAACTATATAACCATGTTAAATTTTATTCTTTCATGGATAAGATTTAGCACAAACTGAAAACAAATGGTAAATAGAAAAATCTGAGACACAGATGAGGAGCTCATTTTACTCACATTGCCTTACCAGTGTAAAATAATGTTTCTTTTTCTTTTTAGTTTCCTATCTTGTAGTTTTTTTTTTTTCCTCCCCAAATTCAGATGCCAAATTTCTTCTCAGATAATAAATTGAAATTCCCATTAAGTTTACAAAAGGAAAAAAAAATTAAGTCCACAAGTATTTTAATCTTTAATAACCTAACTACGCTACAGGAAGGACATATTCCAATAAAAATGATACAGCGCCATCTACTGTGCAAATTGTATAAATCAATACAAACTAATTCAGGTTTACTGAGAAATAAACTGTAGTATAATATTCAGAAACAAAAAAGGAAAAAAAATAGCTGAATTCATAAAAATGCTTAATTTATAGGGTTACATGAATATATAATCATGATGGCTGAAAGCTGAGAAAATAATTCTATCAGCTTAAATGTACCAAGTTTGTATGTTTTGACACCAAGAAGATCCTTTTATTTTTTAACAATCAAGATGACTTTATATATGCTAAATAGGACTGGAAGTGTGGAAACAAAACTCTACAGAAATTAATGAAATATCATTTACAAAATTAGATAATGCATGGAGGAAAAACAACACAGCAACCAAAAAAAAAAAAAAAAAAAGGCGATGAAGAATTTGACCATAAAAGCAATGTGACAAAAAGGCAACTGAAGAAAATATTGTTAGCACAGTTTTCCAGAATTAAATATATTTAAAAGGCTAGCTGTTTTTGGCCACTATTAAGACATTATTAAAAAAAAATGAACCATCAGGTTGGAAATTTTTTTTTCTGTTAAGAACCAGGTTGTAAATATTTTCAGTTTTGCTGTTACACAGTCTCGGAAAACTACTCAATTCTGACATTTACAGCATTCAAAACCAATCACATAACTAAGTGACTTTTTAAAAAATTATAACTCCTTTGCTTGCTTTTCTGCACAAATCAAAGAAAGGCAAATTGGTAAAATACCAATTTGGTTTGTATTTTATATTAAAGGAACTTTCAGGAGTAATATTATTGGAAGAGAAATAATCTATAAAAGGGTAACAAAAATGTACTTATAATGAATATATATTTACTTGTGTGTACACATCATATTTTAAGGAACAATATACCTTAGTATATTGAAACTATATGCTAAACATGTGATTTTTATGTATTCATCAAAAAACTATGACAGTGAAAGCAACAGAAATTTTTTCTTTTTTACTAGAGATAACTCCTAGTTGATTTTATAGTGGCGTTTTGGGGCTAAACTCTACAGAAATTTACTCATTCATCAAATTTTGGGTTTCTTTACAGATAACATTCACATTGCAAGTGAAATTATGTACTATATAAATTAATTAGCATTGTGCTTATGCCGATTAATTTTAGTTTCATGTTAATAGTAGACCAAAGGTTAGCCTTTATTAGTTTTGTTAGAAAACAAAGGAATCTGTTAAAAGCTTGAAAATGCAGAACTTCATGCAAATTAGAAGGGTAGACAAGACAAAAATAAACTAAGCAAAAAGCAGAAAGCAAAAGAAATAAAGAAAAGAAAGAACCTTATGCATTTCTCCATGAAGATCTCCTACCTCTTCTCTAGTGTCTATGGCAGAGCCAGGGGTGGTGGCGGCAGTGCTTACTGTGGTACTAGGGGCAGTGCCTGATGACGTCACTGAATCTATCTCTCCTGCTACGTCGTTGATTTCCCGAGCAATGAGTGCAAGATCTTGGCTGATCCTGGTAATAATTTAGAAGAGAAGTTTAATCTCTTTTTGAATAACAGCGCTAGAAACAATTATAATAAACCAGTTACAAAACATGTGAATTTTATTAAAGATTTATAAGCATGGACTTTTAAGATTCTTTGGTAATGCCAAACTTTTAATATTTAAAAATTTAAATTCAACCAAAACTAAATTCCATATAATCTAGAAGTTCTAATATTAAAAAAATTAAATAACTTAAATGATAATTCTTTCCAAGAACACTGAGATTATCACAAGAAATGGGGGGGGTGGGTTGCCAGATTTCAATGAGTAAGTAGATTTGTGTAAACAGAACTTTATTTTCACTTATAATGAATCTTAGTGCACGGCAAGCCTGGCAAGCTGCTCGTGTCGTATTTGATATGCCAAATAGCAGTAACATTTATATTAGATAATTCCCATGACCTAATATAATGGTTTGAGGCTCTTTATGTTCCTGGAGCAAGCCGGGTTCTACTAGCATGAGACAGGACATATGGAAGATATTACTGGTGCCGCTCTAGCAAATAGATGATGAACGGGAAGATAGTGATAGTGATAGTGAATAAATCTTAGCATTCAAATAATAAGCAAGAGTGAACAAACATTATTGCCAATTAGAAATGCTAGTATCACTGTATCACTGTCTGCCCGTTCATCATCGATTTGCTCGAGCGGGCACCAGTAACATCTCCATATGTCCTGTCTCATGCAAAGTAGAGCCCAAGGGCACCTCAGTGATTTCACCAAAAGAAACCAGAGTTGTTATGACTATCTCAAAACATTTAGTCATTACTTCAAATTTATACTAGTCCTTAGTAATAATTCTGAGAACTTCATAAAGCTCCCCAGATTGCTTACTAAGTGGTTAAAGTACAACAGTGTAGTGCTTTATGCTGTGTACAGTGTACTAGTCTGTCTTTTGATATGACTTATTTATTTGACTACGCATATGATCTCCGAGAGTAGGTTTGTTGAATAGTCTGTTTTAGACCTGAAGGCTATAAAATAGCCTAAAAAGGGCCAAAAACTAGGTTTAGAGTTCATTTTCATTGTGGGGACCTAGGTTCAATTTCAATGGCACTGCTAAAAAGTTTTTATTTCAAAAAAGTTATTTAAGTCACATATGTTACATTTTCAGCTATAGGTAATTGAAGAATTTAACAACTGTTATCAGTGATAGTGTTGCAGGACACCTAAAAGCCTAGGCCTCTGCATCTGCCCTGAATTGCCTCCTCCTGCAGGTCACTTCATACATAGGGGGTAGTCTGAATGTGGCAGTCTTATCTGACCATGTATTCTGTACTGGCTGGTATAAATATTCTCCCATGCTACCACAATCATCATGGGACTAGCTAGATCTTACCAGCATATTTGCCTGGCCACGTAGGATCCCTAAGTAATTAGACCAGAGAGAAATGCTATTTGCCTCCAAGCAGCAAGCATGGCTCCCTGATATACTCAAAAGGCAACTAAAATACAAAACTACCATGAAGTAGAAGAGACTTGTGAAGGCTTGGAGAAATATTTAACTGGCATTAGTATTAGTCTTTGGTACAGAGACATGCCATCTCAGAAACCCCCTTCTCCCCCTTCTCTACCCTATAAAGGCAATTCCAGGCAGATCTTAGCTCAAGACATTAGCATATAAAAGGGACTAGGTGAGGTGCTGGGAGAGATTAACTCAGGGCATTTGACCCTCCCTGCTTTCCATAACAGTGGGTGGGAGGTCTGAGTTGCAGGGGTATAATACTAGCCTGCTTCCTCTCTGGAGTGCTTCTTTTTTGGGCTCTCTCTTTGTGAGCTCGGCACGCTTTTGGGAGTTTTGTCTTTGTCTCCCTCTTTACAGGGCCTTTACACGTGGTGGCCGCCATTTTGGCCTACACTTGTCTGCGGTTCTAGCTGGGAATCCTAAGCACAGGGTTTTTCCTATTGCTGACTTGTATGCATGAACCTGTGATAAGTAAAGCCTTTTGAAACTGCATCGGATTCCTGAGTCTTCATCCATTCCCTGCCGTCTTCGGAGGTAGAAGGGAACTTGCTTCCCGGCACTGTTGGGGACCCCGGTGGAGCTCCCGACAATAAAGGAGAAAAAGAAATTTTTTCTCTTATGGTGATTTATTTTTTTAAGGTGGAAAATTGTTAGAAAATCTACCATTAGATTTTCTACCATTAGATGGTACAAAATCTACCATTAAATATTTTCTCAACAAGATGTCCATGCAAGTAAGCTATAACTTTTCAAGTCTGAACTCAATTGGATAGGGAAAGTTTTGAAATTTCATTAAAAAAACAACAGAGAGGCTGGAGTGATAGTACTCCAGGGTGTTTGCCTTTGTCAGTCAGGCAAATGGTCGGGTTTGAAACCCTGGCACCACATATGGTCCCCTGAGCCTGTCAGGAGTGATCCCTGACCATAGCTGAGTGTTACCCCACCCTTTAAAAAAGTGTAAAAGTATATATGAAAACTTATGCAACTTTAAAATAAGTTTAAAAGTAATGAGATCCATTATATAGTTATGCTATCAATATAATATATAATCATTTATTAGTATCTCTACTACATTTATTATGCTATATTATAAAAGTTACAATATACTTGGCACCATTATAATTGTACCTACCTACTTATTTAATATTCATTTAACTGTTGTGTAAAAGATGTATTTAGCATATTATTACAGAGGTCAGAACAGAAGGCAGAAATCTGAGGGAAGTTACATAACCATTTGGAATTAAAGATCACAAATAGCAAGTAGCATTACTAGTTTATATTACATCATGATACATCTCAATTAATTCCATATGTAATTTAAAAAAAACTTACTATTGATATAATTATTTTGATTTTAAACTGTTCCCTTGGATAATATGTTCAATTATTGTAATTTCTAGAAAACAATTAGCCAAGATAAGAAATAAAGGAATTAAGTATAATAATGAGATCATGTATAAATGAGATTAAGTGTGAGGAGTATACAAATTTTTTGTTTTTATAAATATATTTGTATAATTAAGCTTCTAATATTTATAGAAAGCAGTAGGAACAGCTTAGAAAAACAGATGACAGTAATATCAATGTTTTGCAGTAAAAACTGTACTACAATAATTACATGTATTTTTCATTAAGTAAGCATCTAAAAGTGTCCTTTTAGTATATAAAAATGATGTGGAAATACCAGCTGTTTTTTGGCCTGATAATTTTTATCTCAAAGCTGGCTCAAACATATGGGTCACTGTCACTGTCACTGTCTTCCCGTTCATCTTCGATTTGCTCGAGCAAGCACCAGTAACATCTCCATATGACCTGTCTCATGCAAGTAGAGCCCAAGGGAACCTGCTTGCTCCAGGAACATAAAGAGCCTCAAACCATTCCATCAGGTTATGGGAATGAGGTCTATAATTACTGGTATCTGGCATATCAAATACGACACGGGTAGATTGCCAGGCTTGCCGTGAATAATAATAATAATAACAATAACAATAATAATAATAATAATAAAAATATGGCCTATCAGTACCAGTGGAGACATTCTCCTTGATGAAAGCAAGACAGGCAGAGAATTTTAAAGACAAACACCGGGGCCTGGAAACGGCGCAGAGGGGACAGCATCCTGAGTTTGAGCCACATTAAAAAAAAACTCAGAACCTACTTGAACCAGCATTAGAAGTATAAAAGGCAAAATCTTTTATTTTTTATATTTTATTATACCACCATGAGATAAAATATTACAAAAATGTTCATGTTTGAGTTTCGGCCATATAGTGTTCCAGCACCTATCCCTCCACCATTGCCTATTTCCCACCACCAATGTCTCGGATTCCCTCCCTCCCCTAGCCTGCCTCTATGGCAGGTTCTTTATCTCTTTTCTCTTTCTTTCCCTCTCTCTCTTTTCTCTCTTCCTTCTCTTACATGTTGTGGATTGTAATACATACACTTAGAGGTTATCATGTGTATCTTTTGACTGTATTTAATGTTCAGTTCTATGTGGGTAATAGCACTTTCGACAATTATTAGCACACCGTTCTCTTCTCTGTCTTACCTAACCTCTGACTTCCACATGTTTGTGGTAATTTCCACCTTTGACAAGACCTCCTGATCCATGTTTCACCTGACCTTGAATATTGGTATCATAATATGTATATATATATGTGTATATATATATATATATATATATATATATATATACATATACATACATATATGGGTGTATATACCCATAGTTGTGCTACTCGACCCTACGTGGAAGCAACCCATGGAGCTGACCTCTTGGTAAGGGCTCGGCCAGCCCCTGACCGAGTCCAACATTGCTACAAGGATTCCCTCACATGTGAGGGAAAGGGGCCACACTGGCCAGACTTGGAGCGAAGATTTAGGGTCCTCTACCCTTTCCTTCACCTCCATGCCAGCTACCCCAGAAGAGAGACCCATGCCAGACCCACAGGCTGGGAAAGGGGGTTGAAAATTATGGGACATTGGTGGAGGGAAATGGGCACTGGTGGAGGGATGGGTGCTGGAGCAGCTGTATGACTGAAACCCAAATATGAACACTTTTTGTAACTGTATATCTCATGGTGGTATAATAAAAATTAAAAAATCACTCATTAGCACCTGTACTAGAATAAGGAAAGAAAAGGAGGTAAATAAACTTTATTATTTCTACAGTAGTTGTAGTAACATTAAAAATATAAAAGTAACAAAGAAATACTAGCAGTAAAACTATGTACATAGTTTTGTGTGTGAATTTCTTGAACTATTAGAACAGCTTGTCAGAGCTCCACCCAGCAAGAAAAACCCATCTTTCCCCATCTCGCATGGCTGCAAAGGACTGCACAGTTTGTCAATAAATGCATGAGATGAGAGCCAACTAGCATCCCACTCACACAGCAGAGTCTGGCATGCTACCCTTGTTGTATTTGACATGCCAAAACCAGTATCAATTATAGATCTGATTCCCATGACCTGAAGGAATGGTTTGAGGCTCTTCCTATTCCTGGAGTGAGCAGATGCCCTTGGGCTACACTACCATGTGACAGGGCATATGGAGATGTTACTGGTGACCCGTCTGAGTAAAATAGATGAACAATGGGAAGACAAGTAATACAAGTGATTAGAACAAAGACAAAGCTAAATTCTATTAAGTGAGGATTTAATGAAAAAAATTCAAACTTGTAAAGGTAACTTATTAATAGTCACCTGGCTATTTCTTCTCGATGAGCAGTCCAATCTCGGATGTAGTCTTCCTGTTCTTTTATTCGGTGCTTGAATGAAGAACTAGTAGGCATTGCTGACCCAGAGCTCTGCAATCGAGTCGTTTTCAGGGCTGGAGAATGCGTAGACGAGTATGTTTAGGTGAATTACGGTTTGATCCAAATTCATCTTCTGAGGTGGAAGCATAATCAGTAGGAAAGCGCCTCCATCTTGAATTTACTAAATTAGTTTAATTATTAAAAAAGAATTATTATGTTATCTTCTAAGGGGAATAAAATAAAATTATGATTTTGAAAACACCATGAGTACACACAAGACAATTTTCAGTTACTGACATACACAGACCTCACAAAAACTTTGTCTGATACTCTTTAAAGATAGAAACATTATACACTGATGAATTAAACATAATAAATAAGAAAAAACATGACTTTTTATAGTATAATGAATAAACATTAATATGAAAGTCCACTAATGAAAACAAGCAAGCGCTATACATAAATACTTCACTGGGTATTTTTTGCAAGTATATCCCATTTGAATGAAAATATGAATTTTTTGAAAAAAAAATGATAAAACAACAACAAAATAAGAAATAAGGGAAAAGATTTCCTCATGCCAAATGGACTTTCAACATGGAGATGATAAAAATCCTCTTTTCCCAACATACAAATGTGCATAATTCCTGTTGTGGAAATTATGCCCCCTATGGCAGGAAAAAAAAAACAAACACGTTACCTCTGCATTCAACATCCTCATATGCTATGACTGGAAAAAATCTTTTACATAGTAGAAACATAACAAAACATCTTTAGTACAAGTCTCTGCTATTTGACACTGAAAGCATATGGTGAAAGTAGACAATGGCATATAAACAAAGAAGGGGAAGTCTACAGATGATTATTACAACCACTGAACCACTGACACTCAGGCACAGGAGATACTGTGACTACCCAGTTACAGTAAAGAAAGTGGGCATTCACTTTCTTATTTAAGGTTAGTAGAAACATTTAAAATACAGTACTTCAGATACATTTGAAAATTCATGTCCAATTAATGTAGACACTTTACCACTTTAATATGAAATCAAACAACTTACTAAGCATAGAGAAAAAAAGAGGAAATAATAGGTACATTTCTCCAGAAACATGACTCTTTCACCCTATGAATGTTAATGTGTGTCAGCAGAGGCTGATTAACAAATTATTTAACAAATATTCTTGTGGGGGGGTACTTGCCAAGTTTTCTTCAGGAGAAGGGGGAGAGCTATTCTGAGCAATACTCCGTGGTAGTATAGGACTGTGGGAGAGCTATTCTGAGCAATACTCAGTGGTAGTATAGGACTGTGGGAGAGATATTCTGAGCAATACTCAGTGGTAGTATAGGACTGTGGGAGAGATATTCTGAGCAATACTCAGTGGTAGTATAGGACTGTGGGAAAGATATTCTGAGCAATACTCAGTGGTAGTATAGGACTGTGGGAGAGATATTCTGAGCAATACTCAGTGGTAGTATAGGACTGTGGGAAAGATATTCTGAGCAATACTCAGTGGTAGTATAGGACTGTGAGAGAGATATTCTGAGCAATACTCAGTGGTAGTATAGGACTGTGGGAGAGATATTCTGAGCAATACTCAGTGGTAGTATAGGACTGTGGGCTTAGGTAATCCGTTTAGGCCTGGTAATCCGTGTTCAAAGCCTGTTGGTGCATGGGGCCACCAGGGCTACACCAGTAGTGCTAGGCCATATGGGGCTTGATCTTGGTACCTCCCCATGCAAAGGGCCTTTTGAGCAATCTTCCCAACCCTTAATATTTTTAAATAAAATACAAAGTTCCTGGATACTGATCATTTTCCTAACAGGAAAAAAATCAAGTGAAAGAAAAAAAGTTTAATAAAAGCTTAGGCCCAGCTCTAAGTTTCCACTGTTGCTAGTACTAAGAGGTACCTATCTTCATGCCTTGTAATCCCACCTTTTAAGAGAGAATGACCCTAGCTGGGCTGTGTAGTTTGGTACACTAGAATTCCTTCATTCTACTTCTTCCACTAGATCTCTACATCCTTCCAGTCTTTCCTCTCCAAACTATATTTTTTTGGCTAGTGGCTCTGTAAGTATGAGCTGGCTCACAGATACAACTAATACGCCCGCTGGAACTGACTGAAGAAAAGTTTGAAGTCAGGAATATGTTATAAATCATAGCCTACACATTTGCTCTTATTCACATTGCTGCTTGACACTCTTAGAGACTGGGATTAGATTTATGGGATAAAATAATAAATGCAGAAACTTGATAGTTTAGGTGTAGCAGACACCTGAACTTTATATAAATTAAAGAATTTCTAAAGGGGAATTTGAAGTTCTTATTAACATCATAAGTAATTAACACAGACAATATTTCTGCCATGGTATAAATTCATAACAGTTCTAGACATTTAAAAATTTTTCATGAAATGAACTGATCTTGAGACCTTAATTTTAGCATGAGTTTAGGAACAAGAGAAAATAAGTTTGAGGGAAAAAAATGAGATAAAGAAAACCAACTATAAAAAATGACAAACAGTACCAGAAATATAACAGATTTATGCCTTTCCATAAAAGGCATTTCATTAAAACAAAATAAAAATTTTCCTATCTTAAAACATTATTTATAATAGAAAATTAAGAAATAAGAAAAGACCAGACCATTTTGCTAAATCATATTCCCTGATTTCGACAGGAAACTTTATAAGTGGAAACTGGAGAACATATAACAAAGAGCTTTAATAGACTAAAGAGGATGAAATATAAGCAGGCAGAGTAAAACTAAGGTAGTTAATTTTAGGGGCGGGCAATGTATTTTATAAGTAGTAAATAAAGGCAGAAGTTAACATGTCAAGCAATAAACTCAGAAGCACAATTTTTGGAGAAAAAATTGGAGCAAATTTCCTTTTCAAAAGAAATTAAAAAGCCTAGAGTATGAAAAGCATAAAGATTCAGAGCTACCCGTTTTGCAAGTTTATGGTCACAAGTTCAAACCTCCAGTACAGTGCACATGCAATGAGCACATGCTCTGCTGACCCGGATCCCTGATACTGTAGCCACATCACAATCAGGTATATGCGAACATCATAAAATGGTTTATATCACTGAGAACAGCAACTGAAAGAGGTGAGAGTGCCATGCCCACGACGTATGACCTGTGACAAGCAATGTACCAACTTCCAGCAAGCACAGCCATTACTCGTGCTGCAAGTAACTGTGACCCCTAGAAATACATGTCCAAGTAGGAGTAAGGGAATGAAAACCCCATGAGCACTGTGGCCCAATGTCCAAACATGCAATATTGTACGGAGAACCTTGCTGAGCATCACAGCTAAAATCGCCAAAAGAATTATAGCCAAGCTTGTGTACTAACTACACCTAGACACTTTATAGATTTAAGCATACCTGAAAAACTTAACGGTAACATTTTCATGTTTGTTATTTAAAAATTAAGGGGAGAATGCAATAAATAGGGAAATGAAAATATAATGACTTATAAGTCTTCAAATAATTAAAAGTTCTTTCTACCAGAGGAAAAGCGTTCAATATACAATGAGGCAAAGTTAAAGTAATGATACCACTGAGATTGTCTATGAGCAAAGAATAGAATCAAGGCAGAATAACATGACAATATATAATGGGTCGTGGAGTTTACTGTGAGAACTAGCTCAAAGCACTTTTTGCTTCCAGACTATAGAAACTATAGTGTAACTTTTAATCATTGCCTACTCATTTCATAGAATTTTAGAATAGAAAAAGTTTAGAAAATATACCTTTAAATCTTTCAGTTAAACAGAAGAAAAAAAGAAGGTAGAGAGATCTTGATCTTACAGAAACAAATTTTAAGCCAGAAAAGATTATTTCTTGCTATTCAACAGTTTTTGTATTAAACAACAGAAAATCTCATTTTTCTACACTTTCAGCCACATTGACTAATTTTTGTTACTTTGTTACAGTGCTCCGGGAGTCGCTGGTTACTGAACACATGGCTCAGGAATACAAGGTAAGTGCACTACCACTTGAGCCATATTCTTGACTGACTAGACATTTTTTTTAATTACCAGTTTCACCATTAATTTTACTTATGTTAAAAAATGTTTACTTTCCCCTAGGATTTTAATTTTCTTAAGCAGATTGACTGATAGAAATCATTTACTAAATTATTTTAGGTTTATTTAATATACTGATATCTAAGGCATTTCTACTAAATCATTAAATTGAAATTTTATGTTAAAGTTACTTATAATGCCAATTTCTAACAGCAAAAGGCTTATTGGTTTGCAACTTTGTTCATTGCACATAAAATTTGAGACTGTTCAAAGATAGGCTTAGTTAATTTGGGGGCACACCTGAAAATTGCTTTAATTAAATTATAAATGATGGCTTTTAGTTATAAAATTTGGGAACATTCCATTTTAAGAATAACCTACTATATTTACTATCAAAATAATTATCCATAATATCTATATAAAATTTAAGAAGGGAAAATAATAATTACGATCATTTATCTCTGAATATTGATTTCCTTCACTATTCACCAAAACTTTGTTGGAATGAAAACATATGTATAGATGCAACACACATATTTCAAAAATAAACATTGCATCTTCATATCAGAAATACAACTACATTAATGGAACACAACATTATGATAACTTGGGAGAAAATTCTTGACAAAATGATTTTGTTTTTAACCTGAAGTGATAATTTAACCTAAAGTGATCATTTAACTCATGTGTTCGAAACTTGATTCCTACCATTTATACATATCTGAGCATTATAATTAAAAGAGAAAGCAGTCTAAAAAACTAAAAAAATTCTAAGAATATCACACAATTTCTACTTTTTTAGACTGCAATGAAACATACTTTCAATATAAAGAAAATAAGCTAAAAGGCTTATTTTGATAATTCAGAGTACTAGTTTATTTATGAAATATATTTTATCAAGATCTATTTGGACATATCAATGTAACTAGATATAGAAGAATCAGTAATGGAGTTTTGGAGGAATAAAAATTAGTTTCAACTACCAAAAGTAATTTGTATAAGAATTATGAAGCATAAGAAAAATTCTTACTTAAATTTTGGTAAATTAGATATTTCTAGTCCTTTGCTTTTATGATGAACAATTTTCTATTTTAGACATGCCTAAAGTATACAATTTGAAACATTACAGAGTTTTACATTTATCAATTTGAAGAATATCATAGGATCTAGATTCAGATTATTCCAAAGATCTTTAATTACAGTATATACAGCAATATTATCTAGAAGTTTCACACTTTCAAACATTAGGTTTTAAAAGCTATGAACTTTTCCTTTTCCCGTCAAGACATAAGTAACTTAAGTCAACATATGTTAAAGATAACCCAATTAGAAAAAATAAATTTTATTACTACCTACTCAAAGTAACTATTTTATTACATTACCACTGCCTGAAAGATGCTGGCAATTGTCCTTCCTTATCTTAAAAGGATAAGATACAATCCTTTTAAGTGGTCAACTTATGAGAAGCTGAACAAACAACACTGGTTTGCAGTATAAGAGTGGCTTATAGAGTGGAATATCGCAAACCAGAACTTGTAAAACTGAATTACAAAGATTAAAATGGATACCTTCAATACCTGTATATCTTTATCCTAGACATGTAATAGTATAGACCAGGGCAATTTCTTTCATTTCTTGGTCTAGTCCCCTTAACTTTTCTAGGTTCTAAATAAAGTCTAAGATTCTCTCTCTTTCCCCACCATCTCCCTTTGTAAAAATCTGGCCCAGGTACATCTCCAGTAATACTCAGACCAGCAATTTAGCCATGAGGGTTTGGTGCCCGAGTCTTATGACACAGTGCTCAGCATTCAGCAGGGCTTTGAGGACCCAGGAATGTGGTACCAGGTGTCAACACAGAATTTAGTACTTTAGGCATGTGCTCACCATATGAACAATCTTTCTAGCCACTGAATTTTATGATTCTAATTATTTAACATACTTTCATTAAGGAAGTGAAAACCATGCACCTTAATTTTCCCTAAGGAATCTTATTAAGCAATTAAAGGCCCGTTTTCTGAACACAAACATAGAAAAAATAAGTGTTTATCAAGTTCTGTAATCAAAGAGGCAAAAGTAATTATGTTTGAAGCCAAATATATGTACAAACACATATTATGACATTTTATAATTGTTTCTGAGACTTGACAATGCAATCATATTTGGTTTGCATTTCAACAATGTCTGTCATGGGGGCTGGAGTGATAGTATTGCAGGCAGCATATCTGCCTGCGTGCAGCTGACCCAGGTTTGATGCTGCAACTCACATGGTCTCCCCTATCCCTGCCAGGACAAGTGATCCTTATGTATACAGCCTGAGCATTGCAGGGTGTGGTCCCAAGCAAATATACACAAGTCCATTATGACAAACAATGAGGAATAAAGTCAGATCTGACAAACCAGTCAATGAGTGTAGAAAAAAAAAGAGGTTACTGTGATATTTGATAATTCTAGTTGATGCTAGAATAATTGGCAGGAGCCAGTTATTTTTATGTACTTAAGTAGAGTTTAAGTGACAAAGCAACGTGGGAGAAGTTTATTAGGGTACACACCACGGACGCAGCAAAAAGGAAATGTGAATCAGAGGTGGCACTATAAGCAAGGATATAATAACAACTTAAACATAACCCAAACAGTAGGAGTTAGTTTTAAAATTAGGGGCCAATAAATCTCTGAGCCATCAACCAAAGCTCAAAGTACAGAAATAAAGATGGAAGTAATGAACTGTCATTTATCCTTCTGGGATCATACTTTCTGTGATTCTACAGCTATTTCTATCACAAAGCTGATCATCATTAGCATACCTGGTGATCAAGGAGGAAAGTTAGCAATGTGAATGGGAGGAAAGCAGCAGTGAAGAAAGGGAGAAATAAAAAAAAAAAAGAAAAATACATGCAGATACTATTACATTGGACCTTGAAGGTTTATATTGTAGTAGATTTAACTTTTAAAAGTAAATGTATGTGAGACATTTCAATAGGAAAACAGGGTGAAATATTAATTTTTAGCCCTGAAAGTAGTGCAGGATGCTTTCTGCTTATCTTCAGGTTCACAAAGGCCTTGAATTACATTTAAATTCCTGATTTTAGAAGTATGATGTCAATTCCTATTTTTCAAACCAGCTGATCTGACCTAATTTTGATACATAAATTATAATAACTTACTAATAAGTCAATAAAATATCTAAATCTATTGAACATACTTCTAATTTTGAAATCACAAATTTCTCCCAGGCAACTGCAAGTTTGAAAAATTAAATTTCCTGGTTATATTCATTTCTATAATATAACCTTTTGTACTACAGGCTGGTGCAAAACATCACAATTTAAGTTTTTAAAGGGGAGTTTCAAACATGAAAGTAATAAGCTAAAAGATAACTATGTTATAAAGTGTACAGATCCAATTTACCTGGAGAGCCATGTGTAGAGGTCATACTTTTGACCTTGGAGTCTGATAGCCGAGAGATACTGTTAGCTCTAATTCTAGGAGAAAACTTATCTGTTGGTACTAATCTGGCTCCACTTCTAATTACAGCGTCTGCAGTCCTTGAAGAGGTACTTCTAGAGACTGTTGCTTCAGAGTCACTTCGAGCTGATAAGGAGCCAAGCCTTGTTCTACGAGGCTGAGCCAATAAATCAATCCTAGAGATGTTCCGCCTTCCTGTAGGAGGCTTTGATGTCGAGCTTGTTGTAGATACTTCTGAAGCAACAGATGCCTTGTCTGCATCAGCGAGTTCACTGTCTGAAGCTTCACCAAGTCGAGCTCTGCGCAACAGGGAAGTCCTGGTAGGTCGTGGTCTTGGAAGAGTGGTGGATTTGCTGGAACCAGGTGCTACTGAAGTCTTAGATTTAGTCACTTTACTTCCTTCCAGTTTGGAATGTGCATGCTCATCTGCTGAAGTAAGTGGAGTCCTTCCATGAGATTTACAAGAATAAGTTTCCTGGTCAGATGACATGATATCAGAAATGGAATGAGGTACACTAGAAGTCTGGTCATCATCAGTTAAGTCTACTGAAGGTTGTCTTATTCTGCCACTGGACTGTATAAATTTACGACTATCTGCTCTTGAGCCTACATCTGTGGAACTTCTTTTTTCTTTTCAATTTTCTCCCTAGCACCTGAAGATGATGATTTTGTGGCATCTTTAGAAGGAGAACCTGTGGAGCACCTGTCTTTATACAGACTAGTGAAGCTCTTTCTCTTTTGGGTTGACTTTCTTTCAGACTCCCGGTAACCAGGCTAATCGTGCTAGCTGTATCCACATCAGATTCGGAGAAATAGAGTTATCTCTATTGTAGCTTGGAGTATCTGGGCCCTCTTCAGTTTTATCTTCACGCAGTTTAGCTTCCAGAAAAGCCATAACTGCCTCTGTGTCCTTTAGGATGAGGGTTGTGTCCATACCAGAATCAGTATCCACAGAATCACTTCTTTCCCTTATTCTACTAACAGACGCTAAAGAAGGGGGAGTAGATGAATTCTGCTTATTGATATGGGGAATGAGTTCTATTGGTATGTTTGGGCTGGGTTTTTCTATAGTGAAGCTTCCCTGTCGCACTAAGGACTTGGAGGATTCCTTTTTGTCTCCTCCCTTAGCAGTTTGACTTTTCAAAATATCCTCAGCTCTCCTTCTCTTGCCCTCATTCGGTATCACTCTCTCTCTCTGCTTGCAGAATGTCCTATTTTTCCTTGAGGTTGTGACTCTGGTTTGAAATAATCTTCCCTACATCTATCTATCTGACCTGGCATATGTTTGGAAGAAGATAATTTAGCAGGTGACCACTGTCCTTGTTCCTGTTGGTGAATTTTAGTTAATGTTTGCTTTACCAGTGAAGTTTCCTTTTCAGCTTCACTTGCCCCTTCTCAGAACTGCCAGAATGAGGCGGGGTTCTATTTTCCCCACCGGTTATCGGAGTCTCGCCATTTGCAGCACTGTTCATTTTGTTTAGGGCCTTGTCGGCCTCTTGTTTATCTTTCTGGTATACCTGTGTAGGTGCTTCTTTTCCTGAAGTTCTGTGTCCTGTTTTTCCCGATCTCTGATCTCTGCATTATAACCTTTGCTCTGGAGTTCTCAAGTGGCTTTTCCTCATTTGGAAGCTGGGGAAGGGTTCGTCTCTTTCTTTCTCCCTGACTAGCCAAGGAAGTTGCTGAGGCAGTACTTCTTATTGAAATGCCAGATTCACTAATATCTGCATCTATAAAAGAAAACAAGGAAAAAACTCCTTAGGGCAAAAAAATTAGATTTTGAAGTGTATGTTAAGATATGGCTTAAGTATTATGGTTATCTCATTTGCAACTATATTTATTGCATTTTTTTCCTTTAAAAACATTTTATGACAGAGAAATTCACTATGTTCACTTTTGGGTTTGTAACTTATTCCAACCTCAACTTTTTTGCTCATGAGAACAGAATTTAGATTATTACAGAACAATATAGGAAATACCAAAAACACTATTTACTATAATTTCAATTGCATAGTGAAGAATAATTAGAAAACAGAATTATAATGTACTTAGTTTTCTTTTGGTTGGTGAGAGAAAGGTTTCCCAAATAGGGGACCTGAAGTCACTTTGAAGATACTCAGCCAGCTGCATCTGCTGGCCAGGTGGTACTGAGGTACCCAACACATGCTGACATTCTAGAGACTTATGGTGCTGGAGATGGCATGGGGCCTTGCACATGCCAGGTCTGTATTCCAGTCCTTTAGGACTATTTCATCCCATACCTAAACTTTTAAAATGTCTTATTACCTTCATGAAAGAATGACAGGGACCAAATGAGAAAAATGGATATGACCATGTGGAGAACTAGAGAATATTTAGGTTTTCCTGACTACAATAAATGGAATATTTCAGAGAAATGGGATGTCTTTTTTAAACACACACACACACACACACACACACACACACACACACACACACACAGAGCACTGTAATCTTGTGGATAATTGAGGAAAATGATACTAGAATCAGCTTCCATAAAAGAATATTACCCTTGAGAATTATTAAAAGATTATCACTAATTAACAGTAAAACAATATCTATGATGCAGGAACATATCTAATACATTTAACTCATTTCATTTTAATGTAGCAACTAATCATGTTATCTTTATATTATAGCTATGTTCTTGGTGCATCTAAAATATACTATTTTATCTTTTTAAAGATTTTTTAAAAACATTTCTCACAATCTTGTTCCCAACATCCACTAAATTTTTTTAAGAGGTTTTTTTTTTTTTTTTTTTTTTTGCTTTTTTGGGTTACACCCGGCGACACTCAGGGGTTACTCCCGGCTCTGCACTCAGGAATTACTCCTGGCAGTGCTCAGGAGACCATATGAATGCAACCTGCCGGCATGAGCCGGCCACCTGCAAGGCAAACACCCTACCCGCTGGGCTACAGCTCCGGTCCCCCGCTAAATGTTTTAACACGATCATTTTTGAACATAAGTTAATAGCTTACCAAAATTCTTTATAAAATGAAATAAAAATATGATTATGACAGCCAGAAAGTCTATTGTTTAATAATCAAAGTAGAATTTTGCTTGCACGGTTAACATTTAATAATTTCTTTGGTATTGATCTAGTCATTCTGTATGTAAACTAATGTGCAAAATCACTCTGTCTTTCCAAAACTTTTTGGTAATATCAATTATTTCCGATTTTTATAATTTTTTAATTACACATTACGATATGCACCTCACTTACATATTTGCTATTTGTTTCAAATTTTTTCTTTTTTGGGTCACACCCAGCGATGCTCAGGGTTTATTCCTGGCTTTACACTCAGGAATTTCTCCTGAAGGTGCTTGGGGTAACCATATGGGATGCCAGGGATCGAACCCAGTAGGCCGTGTGCAAGGCAAATGCCCTACCCGCTGTGCTATCGCTCTGGCCCCATCATTTAAATTTTTTTTTTGCTTTATTTTTTTTTGGGTCATACCGGCGATTTACAGGGGTTTCTCCTGGCTCTGCACTCAGGAATTACTCTTGGCGGTGCTCAGGGGAGCGTATGGGATGCCCGGGATCGAACCTGGGCCGGCATGGGCCGGCCGCATGCAAGGCAAATGCCCTACCCGCTGGACTATCGCTCTGGCCCTCATTTCAAAATTTTTGAAATAGATTTTTGGGGTTCCACAAGCCAGAGACAAAATAAGTTTTAATTTTACAATTACAAGGTTAATAATACTGAAAATTATTTTTAATTATGATTAGATAACAAAAAATGATCAGCACGTTTTTCTGAAACAATTGTTTTATCTCAAAGAAACATAAGAATAATGAAACTGAATTACTTAGATTTATAAAACATATATTAATAAATTATTTTTATAGAAAGTACTGTATAAAGTAACACCTAAGTACTTGCGGTACCAATAATGAGATAGTTTATGTCTTAATCTTATTTTAAAACATTTATTTATGAATATAATACATATTCCCATATGTAAATTTGTGCATAATAATGTTCTTAATCTGCAGATTTTATATTTTTCTTTTCAGGGAGCTATGGGTCTCCCAAACAGTAGTCATTGGCCTGTGGGGCCACTTCAAGTAATACTGCGCCAACCCAGTGGCACTGCATGGCTTCTGTGAAGCTGAGAACCACCTTGGGGTCCTCCAAAACATACCCTGTGATCTTGAGGGATTTAAAGTTATGTGATTCGGAAAAGCAAGCCTAACAAGCTTTCTAACATGAGTTTTAACTACTTTATAATCTCCTGACTCCTAAACTATATCTATTTATTTCTTTGGACCTTGGATTTTAATTATATCTGAATTATTCATAAAAATTAAATATTTAGAATAACCATATAAATTTATTTATTCCCACTATAAAGTTCCCATTGTTTAACTGTTCCTCTCTAAAAAAGACAGATACTTTTTTAAAAGCTAATATATAATAAGGAAGGAAAAAGGTGAGGAGAAATAAAGGGGGAAGGCAGAGAGAGGGAAAGAAGAAAATACCATTCTCTAAAGGAACAGGTACAGACAATTCCATCATCCTTTCTTCTGCATCATGCCTTGTATGATTAGCAGCCAAACTAGCCCACTGTGAAACCCAACGTTTGCTTCCAGATGAAGATGTTCCTTCCTGAAGGAGAAAAGAGAAAATGAAGTAGAGTCAAATATGATTTTCACTTAAAAATTCCATTTAGCATTAATAACTTGTTGGATAAAATATTTTAAAACCTTATTTATATTGCTGTGTATGATTTATTTAATTTCCTCATACATAAAATAAAGGCTTTCTAGGCATTGCCTTTAATTATAATTGTGGATATAATATGTTTTTCTTTATTTTTTATTAGCAATAGTTTTAATCTTAGAGCTTAAAGTTATTCCTTCTAAAAAAACTTAGGTATATTACAGCTTTTGTCTACAACAAGTTTAGTTCGTTCTATCAACATAAACTCTAAAGGTCTAAAGCTAATTTATTTGGCAGTCCTCTATATTTTACTTGGAATCAAACTGCTTCCAGAGTCTCAAGGAATATTAAATCTGCCAGGTCATGTCTTCAGGAATTTATAGAACAAATTGAAGCTTTAGATTGCTTTAAACAATTTAATGTAGCTAGAAGAGAATTATTATTCAACCCTTTTAGACTTTTTCTACTAGTCTGACTGTATCTACCTTGTTTAGATGAGTCTTTAAAGCAAGGACCTTCACTCTCTCTGCAGTCAGTGTGAAATGAATCAAAATTTGATTTTGATTTTGAAAGGAGCAAAATTTGACATCGTTCATGAGCTTAATGAATATACACTGGTAATTATCTTCATATAAACCTTGGGGCTAGATATTACATGCACTTGACCCTGGTTCAACCCCAGGAAACACATACTGTCCTCCAGGGAAAGCCAAGACTGATCCCTGAATATAGAGCCAAGAGTGAGCCACGTGCCCAGTCAGTTTGGTCAAATTTCCCACACATCAAACCAGTGTGTGTGTGTGGGAGGGGGGGGGAGGGGTTTAGTGGGGAGAAAGCTAAACAAGGTAAACCACTAAAGTTCAGGGAAATATGCATTTAATATAGAAGCTCTAGGGACTAAGGAAAAAAATCAGCTTCCTTACTAAAAACACAAGGTAAATTTAATATTAAAACTCAAATGTCTGGGGCCGGAGAGATGGTCCAGTCGTAGGGGGGTTTGCCTTGCACATGATGGTCCAGTGGGTAGGGCCTTGCCCATGCCGGCCCGGGTTCGATCCCTGGCATCCCATATGGTCCCCGGGTGTGACCCAAAAAAGCAAAAAAAAAAAAAAAAAAAGCCTCAAATGTCTAACAAGGATATAAAAGCTATAAACATTTTATTTTGAATACCAGTAACAATTATTTTGAATTATTCAAAAAATATTTTATTAAAAGTATCAGATTTCAAAAAATATTTTATTAAAAGTGTCAGATCTGTTTTGAATTTAATAGTCAGTAAACTTCATGAAATAAGTATTTCATACTGACCATATGCTATACAATTTTAAGACTACTGGGCTAAAGTAGTACTCAGACATAATGGGTTACATACAGTAACATCTAAAGTTACTACAGTCTAGTGAATCCCTAATTTCTTTTCAAGATTTTGTGACAGTTTCCCTAATTTCTAAGAGTCATTCATTCACATAACACTGAGCATATCCAAAATAGATTAGGTTCCATTACCATAGATTTATGGACTCTTGTGAAACCCATTGTGATGTTAGTTCATAAGTGTTGTATGAGATTGCTTTCTGCCAACACGTAAGACCTGTTCAGGAGTCTCATTCAAAGGAATGTTCCTACTGCAGCTATATATAAATTTTTGTGGCAGGGGGATAAATTTTACTTTGGGGAGATAGAGAAGAAAAGGAAGGAGCCTTAACAATTCACACTTACAGCACCATTCACAGATTAACCGGAATACTAAAACTTTTCCTTAAATAAGTAGCACTTGCTTTCAATAAGAAACTTAAGCATGGAAATAAAATTAAAAGTAGTCTAGATGAAAGGGGAAAATAAAATACAATAAATGCTTTGACAGTTTTCAAACTGTCAAAGAGACAGTTTTTGTCTCTTTAATACCAGGAACTGGCATTAAAGAGACAAATCTCACAATATTAAACACGGGTATATTTACCTGACTTAAAATTACCTGATTTACATTTCATGTAAATATAACATTTACATTTTGGTTTATATATATCTTATGATTTTTTAACTTATGTTTTACATCTATTTACTGTTTTTGTATTTTAAGTTAACTTATTTTCTGAAAGGCAAAACTGCACGAGAGTAAAAAGAATCCATTATGAAATCAAGACTGCTAAATCATGAGATTTACAAGGTATTAGTTTTGACACCTCAGTCAATTTCTACATAACTTCCTTTTGTTATATGTAACATGATACACTTAAAAAATGTCACTGAATCCGAATTCTTGTTATCTAAATAGATTGTAACTAATATTTCTGTTTTAGGTGTTTCAATTTTTGACACATCAATGTAGAATCAAAACAAGTGTACAGATCTCAGCTAATTATTAAATAGTTTACATTTTTCATTATACTACCTGAAAATCAGTTTTAAGGACAGAATGGGCTAACGGCCCTAGCATCTGGCTTACTGGTTTGATCCTTGGCACTGCATGACACTCGGAGCACCATGAGAAGTGATCACTGAACAGAGTGAGATTAGCCCTGGTGCAATGCCAGGCATCATCCATACATAAAACCGACAAAAAAAAAGAGATTTTCATCAAAATTCCCATTTTAGAGATAGAAAATTAAAGTGGACAACTCAAAGACAAAAACCCAAAAGGTTTTATTAAAAATCCCATATTAGAGATAGACAATTAAAGTGACCAACTCAAAGACACTAGTATATGTGGCAGTTCTTGGATTTGCAATTAAGTCTTTCTAGCTCTGTTAAACCACACTGACTCCCTATCTACATTCATCTTAATTTTACATCATTCCATTCATGTACTATACAGGTACTTATACAAGCTGTAACAATGAGGTAGTAGCTGATCAATTTTTTTGCACATTAAACAAGTTTTTTTTTCTTCTAAATATGCAGCTTTGTATAGAATATAACGCAAATTTCTGATTTTTGTCTTAAAATGTCAGAGCTGTGAAATACAGTTTATTAACTGCCAAATGAAATGCAACATTTTCCTTGACAAAGGAATATTCATCTAAATAAAATATTGAATAAAATGGAAGTACTGAAAAATTGTCTTAGGCTTAATATATAATTTAGGAGAATTTAGTTCACAGAATTATTTACAAGGGGATAACTTCCAACTGCTTAAAATATAATTACAACTTATGAAAAATTTCATTTTGTGCTTGTAACGAGTTAAATATAAGAAAAAAGATGTATGTAGACCTCTGAGCTGTGAAATCCAGATGAAGTCAGTGGTTTTCTTTCTACTGTGGCAGAATTGAGGGCCCATTCTTTTTATCAGATCTTTGTGTTTTTCACTGATAATAGGCCTATTATAATCCTGATTGTCGTCTACTCCAAACACCTAGAAGGCAAAATTATTTTATGAATAGAAAGTGTGAATTAATAGTTGAATATAGGAACTTAAGAGTAAAAAAAAATTGTCCAAATTATTTTAATATGTAACTTCAATAATGAGGGAAATTTGTTTAATGATGGCCAGCTGGAGTAACAACTAGAGAGGTAGGTTGTGCAGAATAATTTTGTTCAATTTTGCTTACTGGTTATTAAAAACAAGAACTACTTAGGATATTTTAATTTAATTTCCTAAAAGACACTAATAATTATTGCCATTAAAACGCAAAGATTTTTTCTTTCTTACACTTTATCTACTTTCCTTTTTGTTTCTTTACTGTTTTCTTTCAAAATTTTATTTTATTAAATCACCATGATTTGTAAAGTGATTCATAGTTGGGTTGTAGACATACAATGTTCCATCACCGATCCCACCAGCAGTGTCAACTTCCCTCCACCAGTGCTCCCAGACTCCTCCCCCGCCTCCCGAAGCACACAGACAGGCACCTTTCCAAGTCTGGTTACTAAAGTTGGGGTCTCATAATTTCAGTGTTGTTGACTCTGCGGTCTGGATATTTAGCCCCATCATTCCTTACTACCCTTAATACCCCAATGTAACTTGACCTCTGTCCCTTACTGCCTCTCATCTATCTCTTCTCTTCCCACACACCCACATTCCTATATTTTCTTCTCCTCCCTATACTGTGGGACTAAGAGTGATCTGGCTTAAACTGTTTTTGAGAAGTACTCTGCAAAAGTATAAATATACAACTATATTTCTGTGCTCCTTCTCTAACAAATTTTTAACACTTGCATATAGAGTTAATATGTAATTTTCTAAGATCCTAAATAAGAGGCTTTATTGTGTCACCCGATTTCTACCTAGAGACAACTTGTCTTGTCATCTCTTCCCATATAGTTACAGGAGTTTTTTTAAACGCAGTACGTTAACCCAGGTTCAAGATTCTCTTCCCCATTCTGACCTGGACTCAGTCAAAACCCCTGACCTGATACAGTACAAAAATCCCATTCAGGGAGGATATGTATCAGGCATTATAGATTTACTGGCTTCTAGCTTAGCCACGAGAGAGATTTAGAAAGAAAGGAGTTTAAGTCTAACAGGAACTTTTGATAAAGGAAAATATCACTTGGTCTAATTAAAATTTCTATAGCACTCAGATTTTAGTTTTGGATTTTAGTTATAAAAGTAAAGAAAGTATCCTTTAAATAGGAGAGGAATAATAGGTACACTATAAATGCCACATATAGAATGCTGGACCTTGGCTTTTCACTGGCATGATTAATAGTTACGCCTCTGATTGTAAAAGTGTCAGTAATTTCCATTTTTGAAATTAGAGGGGTTTAGGGGGAGTGAATAACATCAAATTAAAGGAAACCAGGTCAATTCACGGGGTTTTAAAAATTCTGCCTAGTAAATCCTTGTAAATAGAGGTCAGAATCATAATTCGTGGCATTAAGTGTAGGAGGCATGTTTATCACAGACACTGTGACAGAAAGTAGAGATCCAATGTTAAAAGGGACAGAAGGTGGCCCAAGACGTCTTCAAGTAAGTATGGTAACATAAATGTGGAGAGGAAATAGCAATTTGATTACAACAGTTCTTAATTTAATATCCGAAATGTTTTCAAATAAATTAAATCCAGAATTTATCTTTTCCAAAAACAAGAAATAACTATGTTACATATTAAGGTTTTATAGTAGAAATGTGGCTCATGGGTAAAGCACATGCCTAGCATCTGTGAGGCCCTCAGGCACACACACGCACACACATAGAGTAACTGAATAATACTGACTATACTAATATACTATACTTTTTTTTCAAGAGACTCACAGATATGGGGCAGAGCTGCTACTGGCTCTCCCTGTGCCCAGCCGCTCACGAGGCGACCAGGAGGGGATTTTGGGTTCTAGCCCTGGCCCGCCACCCCAGCAGAAACTTGCAACAAGCCAGACGACTCCCCACTCCATGAGGGCCTCTATTTTCCACATCCGACTTCCCTCTCACCAGACCTCCACCCAGCAGACCAGTCTATCACAGCCCGGCGTGTGCGGTTGCTTGCAGCCGTGTGGTTCATCAATAAATGCTGGATTTTTTTTTTTTTTGCTTTTTGGGTCACACCTGGTGATGCTCAGGGCTCTGCACTCAGGAATTACTCCTGGCGTTCCTCAGGGGACCATATGGGATGCCGGGGATCGAACCCGGGCTGGCATGGACTGGCCGCATGCAAGGCCAACGCCCTACCTGCTGGGCTATCACTCTGACCCCTAAATGCTGGATTTAGAGGTGACTACAAGAGTATGCTACCTGCATGGCAGAGTCTGGCAAGCTACCCATGTCGTATTTGATATGCCAAATACCAGTAACAATTTTAGACCTCATTCCCATGACCTGATGGAAAGGTTTGAGGCTCTTTTGTTCCTGGAGCAAGCAGATGTCCTTGGGCTCTACTAGCATGAAACAGGACATATGGAGATGTTACTGGTGCCTGCTCCAGCCAATTGATGATGTGATGAACGGGAAGACAGTGATACAGTGATACTAATATAGCAAAGTAGCTAAGTAAAAATGCACCCATTTCGATCTCAGATGTTCTGAATGTATCTTTTTCTCAATGAGAAAGGCTCTGTTGGGTAGCAGGTCAGCAGTAGAAGTTTCCAGCTGAGACATGGGCATATTCACAACTCTGATGTTGTTAGCTGCTAACATCCTGCAGCAAAAACAGAGTAATCTCATTGAAGAGAGCTTTTGCAAACTTATAATTTGGGGTCGGGGTGATAGTACAATGGGGAGGATATCTGACCCACACTGTATCCAATATGGTCCCCGGAGCATTACCTGAGTTCAGCTCTAGCAGTAACCCCTGAGTATTGCCAGGTGTGATTTAAAAAAAAACCTTATAATTTTCCACAGTCTAGAGCTTGTCTTATATGCAGCTGACCCAGGTTCAATCCCCAACACTTTGTATGGGTTCTTGCACTCTACCTCACTGAACTATCTCCCCTGCTCTACTGCTGTAATCCATCCTTTTACATATTTCTTCTCTCACTCCCACTTTCGGTATGGGAAGGGAGTGGTTGTCACTTGAAACACACCCAAAGGTACTCAGTGGTTACTTCTTGCCGTGCCCTGGGACCATATGCAGTGCTCGGGCTAAAACTAGTTGGTAACATGCAAAACAAGTGCTTTAGCCCTGCATTATCTCTTTAGTCTCTCTCTACATGCTTATTTTTTTAAAGGAAAAAATTCTTTTCAACTTGAATTTCCCTTTACACACCCGGTTTCCCAATACAAACTGTTTGTCTTATTTCCTACAAACAAATACATACAGGTTGCTAAACAGTAAGTCAATTAGAGAAGCTTTCAAATGATGGACTTAAAAAATGGAAGAGATTAAATCAAAGATTTTAGGATCAAACAATTAATATTCAAGACGACTGATGCCCCAAATTCCAAGCTCAAACATCCTAACCTCGAAAGTGGCAAAATGGACAACACAGTTTTTTTTTTCTTTTTGGGTCACACCCGGCAGTGCTCAGGGTTCCTTCTGACTCTGCTCTCAGAAATTACTCCCTGGTGGTCAGAGGACCATATGGGATACTGGGGATTAAATCCAGGTTGGTCACATGCAAGCCAAATGCCCTACCTGCTATACTATATCTCCGGCTCTGAACACAGACTTTATCTAAGCATTATGGTATGTACTAATCCTGATTACTATCTTTCTCAAATACTTCTGATGTCTTGACTTTGGCTATTTTGGACATGTGTTTTCCGCACACTGTGATTTTGTTGTTAGACATCTGATTTGTGTTTTCTTGCTTTGTTTTCCCAGAGATGGACTTTTTGTAATTTAAGTCTGACATCTAGCTTTAACTACAGCTAGTAGATGTGTTGCAACTTTTTGTTTTTCCCTATGAGTTATAAATCTCAGTTCAGAAAGTACAAAAAATAAACAAATAAATAAATGAAGGGCCCAGTATCAAGATGGCTGTAGCTCATACTGCGATGTCGGAGCCCAAGGTTTGAGCACTGTACTGTAGTCACCTGATCCCCTGAGAATCACACAGCCCCAAGCACTGCAAGACATGGTACACAAACCAAAAAAACAAAATGAAACAAAAAGAAATCACCTAACCAAGTCAACACCAAAAACAACACAGGATGACTAAATACTGCCAGTGTGCTCTTAAAGGAATTCTGTTGATTTTTCAGATCTGAATAGAAACAAACAAAAATAGATGGCCTAAGACACATGCAAACATAAACATACTTAACATTATTAGAGAAGATAAAATCAAAACTACAGTGAGCTATATTAATGACTCACACCAGTGAGAATGGGTTATTCCAAAAAAATGAAAAATTATGTGCTGGCAAGGGTACCAAAAAGCAAATAAAAAACTTGTGACATTATGGTGGCATGTAAATTGGCATTATATCTATGTAAATGGTATGGAAATTACTTTAAAATATAAATTAAGATTTAATTTTTTAAAAATAAAAAAAGAGGATTGGAAAGAGCGCTCAACAGGCTTAGTGCTTGCTTTGCATACAGGATCTTAGTTTTATCTCTCGTACCACATGGTGACCATAGCACTGCTGGAATAACCCCTTAGCAGTGAGCCAGGGTTAACTTCTGAGCAGTATCACGGGCAGCCCAAAGACAAAAGAAAAATATAAATAAAAATTTCATGATCCAGCAAAACTATATGTAGGCATTTATCCAAAGGACATGAAAACACTTATCTGAGAAAGTATTTCTACTCTTATGCTCATAGTAAAATTATTAACAATAGCCTAAATATAGCATCAACCTAAATGTTCATCCACAGATAACTAGATAAAATATCTGTGTATATATATTCAAATAAAACGTGAGTTTGTTTATTGGCTTCTATATGCAATTTTACAAATATATTGATAGATACAGATATCTCCCTCCAACTGTACCCTCTCAGACATGATAGATGGAACTTGAGATACTTATGCTAAGAAAAATAAGGACTAAAATATAATTATCCAGTATCGAGTATTTTCACTAATATATGAAATATAATACTGAAACTGGCTAAACCAACATAACACATGAACTTAGGAAAACTATGAGGTTACCAGAAAGTCAGGAAAGGGGACAATGTGGAATGAGCACCTGGGTCATTATTTGGTGGTGTTGGCACTGGAACTTTGGAGGGGGAGGAATGATGACTACTGCACACATACAGAGGTATAGCAACACCCCTGACCCATATTATAAATCAATAAAGGATCAATGGAAGAATAAAAAATATGTACTGGAGATAACCTACAGCCGCGCTTAGTGCACAGCCGCTCTGCAGACACGCAACAATCTTAGACAATAATGGAAGTAAGGAACAGGTCCCTTTCCAGGATCTTTCACATTTTATACAGTGACTACTTGATTCTTTACAGGGCAGGGCTGCTACCGGCTCTTCCTGTGCTCAGCTGATTATGAGGCACCTGGGAGGGAAGGTGAGTTCTACCCTGGTCCACCATCCCAATAGAGCCTCGCAAGAAGCCAGAGGAACCCCCACACCATGAGGGCCACCAATTTCAACATCTGAACTCCACAGCTCGCCAGAGCTCCACCCTAGAAAAAAAAGCTGATCTCTCCCTGTTGGTTCATCAGTAAATGCATGAGTTGAGAGCCTATTTCTGAGAGTATACCACCCACAAGGCAGAGCCTGGCAAGCTACCAGTGTCATATTTGATATGCTAAAAACCAGTAACAATTATAGACCTCATTCCCATGACTGAGGGAATGGTTTGAGGCTATTCGTGTTCCTGGAGCAAGCAGATGCCCTTGGGCTACACCAGCATGTGACAGGACGTATGGACAGGATCTATGGAGATGTTACTGGTGTCCACTGAGAAAATTGATGAACAACAGGAAGGCAAGTAACAAGTGACAATATTTTAATTTTCCATTTGTCATAAATGAAATATCATTTTTTTCTTTCCTTAGTATAACTACATAGTTTACTAGTAGAACATGAATTCCTTTGAAAATGAAAAACCACATACCTCTGATAACAGACCACAGGTATATTATACTATGGTTTGTGGTAATCCTACTTTACCCTACTTTTGTATACAATTATGATTTTTTGGAGGTAGGAGTGGCTTTTCTCTGTGCTCTGGTCCAAATCTCTATATACTTAATTTATATATACTTAATATATAAATTATAAATCTCTATATACTTCATCTATATACTTATAACTTTCACTTGGGCTTCAAATTAGACTTTTACTGCTGTCACTTTCTAGGAGTTGTCAGTGTTTTAGGTATTCAGATGTGAAAATTCCTAATATGGGTAACAATAAAAATGGCTATGATCTACATGCACTTTATTATACACACTTATTACAATGTTTTTTTTTATTTGGTGGGGGCACACCATAAATACTCAGCACTTTACTCCTAGTCCTGTGCTCAGTGAGCACTCCTGGTGGTGCACAGGGATCATATACAATGCCAGGGTCAGTCACACACAAGGCAAATGCCTCACCTTCTTTACTATCTCTCCAGTCCCCCGTAAGAATTTCTGAACCTGTTTTGCAATCCAGTGAAATTTTCTCATTTTTAGAAAGAAGAAACAAGTTTTGCCCTAAATTTTGGAAGATTTTGAGCTACATATAAAGGGCTCAGAAACCACTTCCTGGTTCTGTGCTCATAGGCTGCTTATGAAATGACATGGTGTCAAGGATTGTACTGGG
>JAJIBD010012297.1:0-38269 GCA_021461705.1 Cryptotis parvus
TTTAAGGAGGACCTACTGCCAGTCCTGTTCAAGCTCTTCCAGGAAATAGAAGAAACAGAAACACTCCCAAACAGCTTCTACGAGGCACATATCACCCTGATACCCAAAGCAGGGAGAGACAACAAAAAGAAAGAAAACTACAGACCAATATCCCTGATGAACACGGATGCTAAGATCTTCAACAAAATACTAGCAAACAGAATCCAAAGACTCATCAAGAAGATTATACATCATGACCAAGTAGGATTCATCCCGGGTATGCAAGGATGGTTCAACATTCGCAAGTCAATCAACATAATACATCATATCAATAAGAGAAAAAAAAAAACCATATGATCCTATCAATAGAGCGAGAGAAAGCATTTGACAAGATCCAGCACACGTTCATGATTAAAACCCTCCAGAAAATGGGAATTGAAGGGACTTTCCTCAAGATAGTTACAGCCATCTACCAAAAGCCCACAGCGAGCATCATTCTCAATGGGGAAAAGTTGAAAGCCTTCCCTGAGATCAGGGACAAGACAAGGTTGCCCACTCTCACCTCTTTTATTCAATATAGTACTGGAAGTACTTGCCATAGCAATCAGAGAAGAAAAGGACATCAAGGGCATCCAGATAGGCAAGGGAAGAAGTCAAGCTATCATTATTTGCAGATGACATGATATTATACCTAGAGAACCCTAAACTCTCTACCAAAAAACTCCTAGAAACAATAGACGCATATAGTAGAGTGGCAGGATACAAAATCAACACGCAAAAAGTCGGTGGCTTTCCTATATACAAATAACGAAAAGAGAAGAAAGGGATATTAAGGAAACAATTCCATTCACAATTGTGCCACAGAAAATCAAATACCTAGGAATCAACTTACCCAAGTGTGTAAAGGACCTGTACAAAGAAAACTACAAGACACTGCTCCAAGAGATAAAAGAGGACACAAGGGAAATGGAAACACATTCCCTGCTCATGGATGGGGAGAATCAACATTGTCAAAATGGTAATACTCCCTAGAGCTCTATACAGATTCAATGCAGTCCCTATGAGGATACCCATGACATTCTTCAAAGAAATTGACCAAACAATCCTGGAAATTTGTATGGAACGATAAACCCCCCAAGGATAGCTAAAGCAATCCTCGGGAAAAAAGAAGATGGGAGGCATCACCTTACCCAACTTCAAACTGTACTACAAGGCAGTAGTAATTAAAACAGCATGGTATTGGAATAAAAACAGACCCGTGGACCTATGGAATAGAATTGAGTATCCTGACACCCAACCTCAAACACATGATCATTTAATCTTTGATAAAGGTGCAACTGAGTCTAAAATGGAGTAAGGAAAGCCTCTTCAATAAGTGGTGTTGGGAAAACTGGGCCGCGACATGTAAAAAAATGAATTTGGACCTGTGTCTAACACCATGCACAAAAATCAGATCAAAGTGGATTAAAGATCTCAATATCAGACTTGAATCCATAAAGTACATTGAAGAAAATATAGGAAAAACCCTCCATGACATTGAAGCTAAAGGCATCTTCAAAGATGAAACATCTCTAACAAAGCAACTAGAAGACAAGATAAATATATGGGACTACATGAAACTAAAAAGCTTCTGCACCTCAAAAGAAACAGTGACTAAGATACAAAAGCAGTCCACAGAATGGGAAAGAATATTCACCCAATACTCATCTGATAAGGGGTTAATATCCAGGATATATCAGGCACTGGTAGAACTTTACAAGAAGAAAACAAACAACCCCATCAAAAAATGGGGAGAAGAAATGAACAGAAACTTCAGCAAGGAAGAAATTCGAATGGCCAAAAAACATATGAAAAAATGATCATCATCACTAATCATCAGAGAGATGCAAATCAAAACAACAATGAGATACCACTTTACACCACAGAGACTGGCACATATTCAAAAGAACAAGAACACCAAGTGCTGGCGTGGGTGTGGGGAAAAGGGGACACTCATCCATTGTTGGTGGGAATGCCGGCTGGTGCAGCCTTTCTGGAAAACAATATGGACATTCCTCCAAAGACTAGAAATTGAACTCCCATTTGACCCAGCCATACCACTCCTGGGAATCTACTCTGGGAAACCAAAAATATGCAGCGGAAACACCATCCCTACTTTTATGTTCATAGCAGCATTATTCACAATAGCCAGAATCTGGAAGCAACCCGAGTGCCCGAAAATAGATGACTGGATAAAAAAGCTTTGGTACATCTACACAATGGAATACTATGCAGCTGTTAGGAAAAATGAAGTTATAAAATTTGCCTACAAATGGATGGACATGGAGAAGATTATGTTGAGCGAAATTAGCCAGAAGGAGAGAGACAGATACAGAATGACTGCATTTATCTGCATAACATAAATATATAGGTACATATTATGATACCAATATCCAAGGTCAAGTGAAACATACATCAGGAGGTCCTGTCAAAGGTGGAAATTATCACAAGCGTGTGGGAGTCAGAGGCTAGGTAAGACAGAAAATGGAACAGTGCGCTAACAATTGTGAGGGTACTAATGCCAACCTAGAACTGAGCATTAAATAGAGGCAAAAGGATACACATGACAACCCTTTAATGTATGTTCTGTAATCCATAGTCTGGAGAGGAAGGAAAAGAGAAAGATAGAGAAATGGAAGGAAATAAATAACCTGCCATGGAGGAGGGCTGGGGGGGGGGGAGGGAGCCGGGGACGTTGGTGGTGGGAGATGGGCACTGGTGGCGGGATGGGTGCTGCTACACTGTATGACCAAAACCCAAATATGAACTTTTTAATTGTATATCTTTGTAATTGTAAAAATAAAAAAAATTTAAAAAAAAATAATAAAACCAAGAAAAAAAAATAAAAAAAAACAAATATAAAAAAAAAAATAAAGTGTCCTTTGTTCCCCCAAAAAAAAAAAAGAACTTCCTTCAATAAAAAAAACAAACAAACAAAAACCCAAAACCAAAGAGGAAGCTTTTCATGTACCATATATTTTGGGAAGGCAAAGTAACTAAGACAGAGAAAGAGAGCTGCCAATTATTAAAGAAGGGAAAAACAACAAACTACTACTACAAACTCTCAAATTGGGAAAATTTTAGCAAAGATAAGTAGAACTAGAGATCTTTTCAGTTATGTCTTCCAGAAATTTTAATTAATATAATTATGCATAAGGTAAAAACAGGAAAAATAATACAATATGTTTTAATAAAGAAAATTTGGTATATTAAATATTATCCAAGTTAACAATTAAGTTTTACACTGCCTAAAATAGCAGTCAAGTTATTATAGTAAATAGTGGGCAGTGAAAGAAATAAAAGCTCATAAAATGCTCTAACAACCAGGAATCAAAGAAATAGCATAGCAGGTACAGTGTTTGCCTTGTATACATTCTTGTTTCCCTTTCTAAGTTTTTGTTTTTTATTTGTTTTGGTAACACAGTGGCTTTCTTGGGTTTATTTTGATTCAGCGCTCAGGGATTACTCTTTGAGGTGATTGGGTGTTCAAACAGGGTGCCAGGGATCAGACCCAGGTGAGTTATATGCAAGGCAAATGCACTACCCACTGTATTATCATTCCAGCTCTCCTTGCTAAGTCTTAATAAGTCTTGATATACTTACCTTCCACTTTCTTAAAGGCTTTATAGTATGTAGAAGGACAGTAAATTAATCTGGTGCACAAATGTTTTCTATATTGGGTGTCTTATGCTGGTAGGTTGGTCCTACTAATCGCTAGAACCCTCAGGGCCAATCTCCTGGGTTAGGCTGCAGGTGGGAGTATATTTTCTATCATTGCTCCTATTCAGAAAATCTAAGTGAAGGGATGAGAGGATGAGATCTTTATCATCTCTATTGATAGTGAAACTGATGGATATAACTATCTCCATATTCCAAACACAATTTAAATACAGGAAAATATATGTATGCAAGTTAACCAGATAATGTACATCTGAAATCCTCATGATGTTGGGTCTACATACCCAACATCATGAGGATTTCAGATGTACAAAAAGCATTTAAAGTCACTTAATTAACCTCACACCGATATAATCCTCATATTTTATGGAGCAGGAACATCATATGGTAGTAATCACAGAATTTTAATTCTCATCCTTACCAGTTTACTTTCACTTTGGTCTATCTATTCCCAATTTAAGAATTTTCAATTGCATGTATCTTATACTATCAAGTTAGAAAAATTCAGATAGGATAATAACCTAAACGACTTGTCAAAGAGCTTGCAATAGAGAAAAGGAGAAAATTCAGATGATATGCACGTAAAATGCACTCAGTAAATATACATTATGATACTTATGATTAGTTTGAGACAAGTCAGAATTTTATAGATTTTACAAGTAATTGAACATAAAGTAGGTGGATTTAGTTTCCCATGACAGGTAATTTCTGATAGGAATATACAGCACAGCAGTGGTTGAACGACTTAAAGAAACTAGTCATTGATGCACTACATATAATATCTACACATATGTGGCAATTAATTTAAATATATTTTTTGAAGTGCTATAGAAAGAGCCTATAAAAAGATTATTTTACCTTTAGTCTTAAAATTAAAAATAATTCTTTGATTTTTTTAAAACTTGTCAAAAGGAGATAGAGACATGAAGGAATGATTATAGCACAGTGAAAAGGGATTTTGTTTTGTCAGCACTAGAGCATCTTCCCAGGGAGAAAGATGAATGCCCACTCCCAATGCCTAACTTTGTAACTGCTTTTGCTGTTTGTTTCCTCTCATTCATTTTGCATCCGTGTTAGGTTTGCATCTGTTTATGTACTTGTCTATTATTCATCTACAGGATAACTGCTCAGCAGTTGTTACTTCCTTTATATCTTTTCTGCATCTTTTGTTTCCAAGGGTTGTTTTGGCAATAAAACCAAGAAAAGGGTACAGAGCTGATAAAGAAGTGCAGTTAGAACATCATATTTTACAGCTCTAGGAACATTAGGCTGATTTCAAAGATTTCTCCAAAATGTTTAAATGTATTCAGTAAAACTGAAAGCTCATAGGTATGATAAATTTGAGAATCTGAGAAAATGGAATTTAAGGAATGTTTTTCTAAAGCGACACACTTCTATTTGATCTTTACAAGGCAGACTGCCTCATGCAATGTTTTGTAGACTGTACACTTCATAAACAAAATTGCAAGCAATGCAATCGAAGTAATTCCTTACATCTCTACAGCACTTCATATTTTATTATGTGTTTACTCATATGTCCTCTGATCTCTCCAGGCATATAATTAGCATCCTCATTTTAAGGACTTTTGAAAAAGGAGTATAACTTTGGTAAATGAAGTGCTACGGTCAAAAGGTCAATGAATCTACGAGCCTAGAATAGGTGTATTTTATTTACCCAGTACCTACCCAGCTGGAAGTTGGCCAGAAGCATCCTCAAACTAGTGACCTGCTTCCTTAATATCCTGGGAGCATATACGCATATATTTGTTGATCTTAAGTTATGTAAGCAGAGTTTTGTGTAATATTTCAAAATATTATTGAATTTCCATATTTAATAAGTCTATATTGGCATTTAAGTTTCTTTAGACCAGAACACAAAAACTTGTTTTTTACACACTAGAGAACTCATAGTTGTTCTAAAGTCCACTCATTCATCACGGCAGCAGAACTGTAATTGTGTGTGATTAATTTGGTTTCCTTAAACTATATTACTTTTTTAAATATATGTTTCAACATAGTATTTTAGAATCTGGCTATTGTTAGTAAAAAATAAACAAAATTAAGATATGAAACTAACTCAAAGAACCAAAAAGATATCTGTATAAGACCCTTTAATAAGAGTATGTTCATATGCATTTTTTAGTGAAATTTTCATATATATATATATATATATACATATATTTACAGAGATGACTTGTAGATTATCAGTAATAATTTCAATGCACAGCATCAGGAGTAAGCCCTGAGCATTGCTGGGTAGTTTCAAAATAAAACAAATGAAAAAGCAAAAGACATACTTCTTCCAGAAAAAAACAAATAAACAGGAAAACCCTATCAAAATCTTGTAAGGCTACTTAAGATTCATTACTTTAAGTGCAATAAAATAATGTAATCTCCTGAATTCCATGAGGTCCAATACAAAGACAAATGGAAAACTTGATACATCTTAATAAAGTCATGTACGATTTAAACTTATCAGTTCTGATAAGGACAAGTCAGAATGATGAAAAATATTTTTTAGAAACCAAAAGATGTCTCAGATTTAAGAGAGTTCTAGTTCTTTCATTAAATGATAATGGATTATGATTTCCAAAATAATGCTGAGTTGGGATCAATAATAATAATACCATCCCTCTATTCTCTTTTTAATGAAATTTGCATAGTTGAAAACATATTTGGGTGTAAATATTGACTTGGTGTTCAAAGATAAATTTGTAAAGATTTTATCGCATTATACTTTATCACATTATAATTTATAAACCCACATAAAAACATTTCTGGTCTACTTATTCACATGTAATTTTAATTTAAAATAAATTGATCATGTTACCTTATCAAGACATCACTTATAAGTTTTGTTTAAAACATGTGAGTTGCATGCAGCCAATCCTAGTTTGACCATTTGAGTTTCCTAAAATATTGCTAAGAGTTACCTATAAGAAAATGGGAATGAGTATTGCAGAATGTGGTTCAAAAACAAAATCCAGAATCCCCTAAAGCCAAATTAGTAGCAAATTTAAGGAGAAGGTAAAAGCTTGAATATTTTCTACTGCTAAATGTATCGCCACTTAACCAGGAAATACTTTACTGTTTTAGTGATTACACCGTTAAATCTCGTCAAATTATTTCAATATCCTACATCCTACATCAAGAGCAACAAAACCTAGTTTCCACTTAGAATAAATTTCTCTGTTAACTATAGAACCTGTGAAAAATCACAGAATATTAACACACCATTCAGTTTCAACTCAAATAACCAAGTGTCAACATTTAAATAATTGGTTCTCTTTGAAGTTATCTTTGCAGTAGTTAAGCTATCATTAAGCAACAATTACAAAAATGATTTGATTTTGACCTCAAGCATCCAGGATTCTCCTAGAATCCTAGATTTGTGATTCCTTCTTGTTAGAGAGATGTTATTGTAGTGGAAAATTACTCATAAGGAAAAATAAACTGCCACCCTCTTTAAATAGTCTCAATAAGAAACATTAAAAAAGTGCCCTCTTACCTTTTTTTTCCTCCCCAAAAGAAAGATCCTTGGTAAAAAAACTCAGCTTCTGCCACCTTTTTTTTTCCTTTTTAAGTCTACTGAAAGGAACAAAGAGAAAAAAAAACAGGCAGCTAGGAGCTGGCTGTATTTCCCCTTGTCATCTTGCTCTTCATTGTTGCCTTTCACTCACTGAGTAATTAACTCTTAATAAGCTAAGTGACATCTTCAGCAAATGGTTAGTTTAGAAGGATTACTAGGCAATGTGATTAAAAATAAAAATGCGTTAAGCCACAAAATACCTGAATTTTTAAAAAAATATATTGTCTTTACAGAATTTGCAGAATCTCCAAGCTAATCATTTCACAAACCTTTTAAGGTGGGTATAAATCTAACTAACATACAAGTGCCTACTAATGTTGAGATAATCAAACACCATCAGTACATCTTCTGGAACTAATTCAAATTATATTCTGCCGTATACTTAGTCTTTGGGAGAATGAAGTTTTAGCTTTCTAACTAAATAGATGCTAAAGTAAATGCCTTTTGCTACTACAGCCGTTTTTTTTATTTATAAATCCTAGCATTACTTTTATTAGGTAAAAGTTAACATTGTATATACATCCATTAAGCTAATTTTCATTTATTTGTTAAAAAATTGAATCTTGTTTTTCCTTGGCAATTTCTTGCTTGGAGAATCATACAAACATGTTTGAAATTTTGATTATTTTACCACATGAAAGAGATCCCACACATACCCTGATTCATAAAAACTAAATATGTAAATTATATATTAATAACATATGATAAGTAGATGTTAGAATATTCATGTAGACAACATTAAAAAATGCACAACATTAGATGCAAAAAATCAGGTGGAAAATATGAGAAATTTTGTAGATATTATAGATATCTTGTAGATATTATCTAAAAAATTTTTGTAGATATTATAAAATGAGTTAAAATAATACATAAGGTAAACCCCTGCCCCCAAGGTGTGCATTGTGTCTCGCGGTGCCCAGCTGCATCAACAAGTGGGAGACAGAATACAGACTTGTCTACACCCCCAGGGCTCTGCCCTGGGGTCCCTGGATGGTGGTGGTCTGACACAGAAAAAGATGTGCCCTCGGGATGAACCCAGAGCCACAGCAGAGCCTGGCAAGCTACCCGTGGTGTATTCAATATGCCAAAAACAGTAACAATAATGGACCTCATTCCCAATGAATTGGGACATTACTGATGCCTGCTCGAGCAAATCAATGAACAACAAGAACACAAGCGACATAGTGAAAAGTGTAAAGAAAATTTTTCACAATAAATTATTGTTAGAAACAACATCTACATAATAACTAGTTGGATTAATAGGAAAATGTATTAAATCACTAAATTATAGTAATTGATAGATTCCAAACATCTATTAAAAAAGGACAATACATAGAAAAACCCAAGATTCATTGCTAACCCTGGATGAATTTGAAAACCTCACCTGGTTTCATAAGTCCCTGACAGTCTTCAGGTTGGCAAAATTTTCCTTCACAAACACCATTGTCTGGTGGTTATGAGTCTTGATCTTAAACTAGTGTCAGATGAATCTTCTTTGAATTACTGCAGCAAGTTGTGTGCTATAGGATGTGTAAATCAGCCAAATGGAAAGACCTAACAGGTCAAAGAAGCAGTAGGGCACCTGTCCTTACATTGTCCTGAAAGTGACCTCAAGATTCACTTTCCTCAAGGTAAGAGGTAATTCTGTCTCTACTTTGGCTTAGTTTATATCACTCACAGTAAAGGTCACAAATCATGACAGTTTTCTGTGCTTGAAACTCGGATTACTTTTTGTTTGAGAAAGAGCAGAGAACTACGAGGACTGCTTCTTTTAGGAATCTAGGTCAGAATTCATCCAGTAATGCCACCTAGGCCCTTCAAAGCAATATCTTACATTGCGGAAGTACTTTTGAGCAAATCTCAATAGTTGTTCATAAATTATATTACAACCTGAAGGGAGAAAAAGTTATTTTTTACTATTTTTGGCTCCAGCTTTTCATAAAGTAAGTCATAAAATTTAATTGATGACCTCAGAGAAGGGTCATAGTTCTTAAACGCAACTATACCTTTCATAACTTCCAAGTCAATAATAATAACTGAAGATGATGTTAGTGCTTCTAAATTCAATAGAAGTGTCAGCAGCAGTAAATATACAAGAACCACATCCACATATATGAAAGCTTTTCTTTTGAAAGTGTATGAAACTTTCTGGATGCCCAAGAAATACCACAAATGTTTAGAATTTGGACTCAGGCAAAAGAGGAAACATACACACATTTTCTAATAGAGTTCATGATATGAATATTTAGATTTCAAGTGATCTGACAGAAATAATTGTAGGAACATAATAATTTTCTCTATAGAAACATGCTTCAGATATGCAAGGCAAATAAAAAAAGCTTGCAACTGAATACATTAGGCCTGTTTTAGGGTGCTTTATATTAGACAATAAGATAGGAAAAGAAAAAAGTAGAAAATATATAGGGGGAATTTGCTTATTATTCTGATTGTATAAATAGGTCCAATGTCTAATAAAGTGTGGGAAACTGAATTGGCATATAACAACCAGTTGGGGATATGTGATTCCTAAGGAGTCTGTTGCTAAACAGAACTTTAAGGGGCAGGCAAATCAATGAAGGCAAAGAAGTGATAGAGAAATAAGCAATGTAAGCAATAGACCTGACAGATATTAGATTTCAAAAAGACAAAATATTAAATTTCTAAAGAGTCTGATGTTTGTATATCAACTTTTGATATCAAATAATTAACTCAAATGTACTAAATTGTATCTTTAGAAGTAAAGAAATAAAATAATATCATAATTTATCTCTGTAAGCCCTAAGTCACAATAGGGAAACCACAACACTTTACATTCTGATATGACATATCAATTTCCTAAGCACATATATTAATATTCCTTTCAATTTTTAGTATATCAAAGCACATTGCATTTTGAACACTTCACTCCTAGATAACATATTCAGGATTATTTCCTTAGCACACTTGTTTCTGAAAGATGGAAAAAAAATCTTGCTTGTTACAATTTTTCCTCCCAAATAAACTTGGCTATAATCACCTTTGATTGTGGCCCCTTATGCAAAGTCAACACTATCATTAATCCTTCCTACTTTACTAAAAAGAAAAGCTTATAAAAACTATGGAAATTTTACCTTTTGTTAAAAAACATTTCACTTTATTGTGTCTCTCTTCAAAAAGAATGTGTTGAGTGGACTCACAATGAACCATTTAAAAATTTTTATCTCAATGTTAATAAGAAATTATATCTAAATAGAAATATATTACATAAGGGATATTTTTTTTTTCTTGTTTTTTTAATTTTATTTTTTAAGTATTTTTTGGATAATGATGATATCAATACATTTATTCCAACCCTGTGTTTTTTATAAGTGTTTTATTATACCACTGTGAAATACACAATGACAAAGATAATCATATTTGGGTTTTGGTCATACAGTGTTCCAGCACCCATCCCTCCCCTCCATCAATGCCCATCTCCCACCACCAATGTCCCCGGTTCCCTCCCCTCCCCCCAGCCCGCCTCCATGGCAGGTTCTTTATTTCTTTCCCTTTCTCTCTATCTCTTTCTCTTTTCCTTCCCTTCCAGATTGCAAATTACAGAACATACATTAAAGGGCTGTCATGTGTATCTTTTTGCCTGTATTTAATGCTCAGTTCTAGGTTGGTATTAGTAATTTTGACAATTGTTAGCACACTGTTTGTTCCATTTTCTCTCTTACCTAGCCTCTGACTCCCACAAGTTTGTGATAATTTCCATTATACCACAGTGAGATATACAATTACAAAGATATTCATAAGATGTTCATATTTGGGGTTCGGTCATACAGTGTTCCAGCACCCATCCCTCCACCAGTGCCCATTTCCCACCACCAATGCCCCAGGTTCCCCCCCCCTCCCTAGCCTGCCTACATAGCAGTTTCTTTATTTCTTTCCCCTTTCTCTCTATCTCTTTCCCTTAAGGGATATTTCTTAGCTGGCTTATCTTCAATAACTATGGAATGTATATTTGCAATGTCTGAATAGTTTTTCTTTTCTGTGTGCATGTTCTAAAATCAGTATTTACAAAAATTAAGACGAAGCACAAGTTATATTATTACATAATGGTGATTTCAACAAGAATTTTTATGATCATAATTTAACATTAATTCCATTTTACATTCTGGGAACTGAGGGATAGAAATCTTAAGTATTTTGTCCAATGTGACAGAGCTGAGAAAAGGAAGCAAGTCGAAGCAGCTCATTTAGCCTCCATGACGTGGCCACATTCCTAATCTCCAGGCCAAACTGTATATCAAATAGAGTTGAAAATATCTAAATCTATTTTCTTTGCTAATGGATGGAAGTTCATCATAAACTAAGAAAAAATGAATCACTATCACTATCACTATCATCCCATTCATCATCTATTTGCTAGAGCGGGCACCAGTAATATCTCCATGTGTCCTGTCTCATGCTAGTAGAACCCAAAGGCATCAGCTTGCTCCAGGAACATAAAGAGCCTCAAACCATTATATTAGGTCATGGGAACGACCTAATATAAATGTAACTGATATTTGGCATATCGAATACAACACCAACAGCTTGCCAGGCTTGCTGTGCGGGTGGCATACTCTTGTAGTCACCTCTAAATAAAGCATTTATTGATGAACCACATGGCCGCGCGTGAGCCAGGCTGTGACAGTCTGGTCTGCTAGGTGGAGTTGTGACGAAAGGGAAGTCCGGATGTGGAAAATGGCGGCCCCTATGGAGTAGGGGGAGTTGTCTGGCTTGTTGAGAGGCTCTGCTGGGGTGACAGGCCAGGGCAAGAACCCGCCATGCCTCCCGGGCGCCTCATGAGCGGCTGGGCACAGGGAGAGCAAGTAGCAACTCTGCCCTATGTCTGAGAGTCTCTCAGACATGAAAGAAAAAATGAATAAATTTGAATAATACATCCATGTTTTCAAAATCATTATGGATCCTTCCTTCCTTCCTTCCTTCTTCTCTTTTTTTTATTTATTTGTCTTTTTATTTGTTTGTTTGTTTTGTTTTGTTTTGTTCATTATGCCATCCTGAGATAGGCATTTAAAAGCTGTTCATGATTGGGTTTAAGTCATACAATGTTGCAGCACCCATCCCTCCACCAGTGCACCTTTCCCACCACCAAGTTCCCAGAGTCCCTCCCTGCCTGCTTCTATAGCAGGTACTTTTCCCTCCTATTCTTATTCTCTCCCTCTCTCTCTTGCCTTCTCTTATACATTGTGGCTTGTCATACATACATTTAGGAATTGTAAATTCCTTTGGCTACATTCAATGCTCACAGGTACATTCAATGACACAGGTACACCCGGCAGAGCAGAAACCAGCTTTCCCATTTTGCGCCCGCTGCCTCCAAACTACCACAAATATTCTACCCACCCCTCTGAGAGAGCCCCACAAAAGCAATGAGAATATAGTGCCCGCATGGCAGAGCCTGGCAAGCTGTCCGATGCGTGTTCGATATGCCAAATCCAGTAACAAAAATGTTTATTTTCCTGACCCCGAAAGAGCCCTTAATACGGCAGCAGTAAGAAAGGCAAACAAGCAGTGCCTGATAAAATTTCACGGCTGTCCTAGGCTGCCAAAACGAAGAAGGACTAAAATGACTGTCTGTACTTTCAATGCACGTACACTGGCAACGGAAGCATATATTGAGGATCTGATGCTGCAAGCAAGAAAGATCAAGTACGACATCATTGGTCTGATTGAGACGAGGGAGGCGCCAGTCGCATCATGCTGTATTTGACACCGGAGAAGAATTGTTCCTTGGAACATGTGATGAAAAGAGGCGTCGGTGGCGTTGGTGTCCTTGTCAACACGAACATGGCTGTCAACATTGATTCATTTGAATGCCTAACAAACCGAATAGGACGATTACACTTGAGGAGATGTAGCGCACTGCCAGCAATTTCTATCTTCATTGTCTATGCACCAACATCCACATACAAAGAAGATGAAATTGAGAAATTCTACATGGAATTGGAGGAGTTCTATAAAAAAAGATCACACCTTCTACAAGATCATAGTCGGTGATTTTAATGCCAAGATAGGACCGAGAAGATCGGCTGAAGAACTCCACATCGGGACCCATGGCCTAGAATGGAACGAAGAGGGTGAGAGACTATCTGAGTTCATCATGTCCACCAAGACTATTCATGGGAACTCACAGTTTCAGAAGGCTGAAGTGAAACGTTGGACATGGGAATCTCCTGGCGGACAGTTCCACAATGAAATTGACCACATCATCTTCAATCGACGGTTTTGTCTGACCGATGTTGCTGTCGTCCCCAAATTCCAGACAGGATCGGACCACCGTCCTCCTTCATGCAAAATTCTACTTCCCGCAACGGGGAGAAAAGGCTGCAAAGTTTAAGAAGAGAACTCCCAGAACGACCACCAACTGGGAACTCTTTAGCACCATTGCGGCAACATGGGAAGATACCATCATTGATGACATCGATGAAGAATACAACCGACTGGTTCAGCACCTCCATGATTGTGCGAAGAATGCCAAGAGAGAGAAAGACACAAAAGGACGCTTGTCTTCAGAAACTCTTGAGCTCATTCGCCAAAGTGGCAAGGCGCGAGCCTCAGGAGACCAAATGCTAACGTCCAAGCTTGCTAAACAGTGCAGAGAAGCGATAAAAGCAGACCTCAAAGACAGAAGAGCAGAAATACTGGAAGATGCAGCAGAAGCCGGGAAAAGTATTCGCACTGCCCGCCTGTCCTTCGCCAACTATAAGACCAAGATGACTGCCCTCTGATGCCCTGATGGATCTATCACATCTTCCAGAAAGGCAATGGAGAAGATTATCCAGGACTTCTACTCAAATCTCTTTGATAGCCACATCCACCTGCCCACATACCAAATTCCACAGGATGGATACGTCATTCCCAACGCTTCTCCCTTCTGAAATAAGACATGCCATCTCATCAGTAAAGAAGGGAACAGCACCAGGCCCAGACAAAGTAAGACCCGAACATCTGAAGAATCTGCCGTCGGTGCTCATCAATACACTAGCTCGGCTCTTCACACGCTACCTGTCCGAATGCAAGGTGCCCTCCCAATGGAAAACCAGCAGGACAGTTCTACTGTTCAAGAAGGGAGACATTCATGACATCGGCAACTATCGCCTCCATCTGCCTGTTGTCTGTCATCTACAAGCTGTTTACACGAGTTATCCTGAACAGGATTAGCAGAACACTAGATGAAGGTCAACCATGCGAGCAAGCAGGTTTCCAGAAAGGATTCAGCACAATCGACCATATCCACACAGTAACCAAGCTCATTGAGGTTTGTAGGGAGTACAAGATGCCGCTCTGTCTCACGTTCATTGATTAACAGAAAGCCTTTGATTCTGCGGAAACTGAAGCAGTCATCGAAGCCCTAGTCAAACAGGGTGTTCAAACCCAATACATCAAGATCCTTCTTGAGCTGTATTACAGATTCACCACCAGGATCTCACCATTCTACAAAGAAGTGATCATTGATGTCAAAAGAGGGGTTCGACAGGGTGATACCATCTCACCAAAACTCTTCAGTGCCACCCTCGAGAACATCATGAGACAATTAGGAATGGGAAGGAATGGGAGTGAAGATAGATGGTCGGCAACTACACCACCTCCGCTTCGCTGATGACATCGTTCTAATAACACCAAACATTAGCCAAGCGGCACAAATGCTGGCTGACTTTGACCGAGAATGTGGAAAGGTAGGTCTACAGCTGAATCTGAAGAAAACTATGTTCATGAGAAATGAACTAGTTCCAGAGGCCCCATTCTCTCTCAATGGAACAAACATCTCTGAATGCAGCAGTTATGTGTATCTAGGTCGAGAAGTCAACATGATGAATGACCTAAAACCTGAGCTGTGCAGGAGGAAGAGAGTGGCATGGAATGCCTTCAAAGGCATCGAAGAATTAGCTAAAAAAGGACAAAGAACCTCCGGCTCCGGGCACATCTCTTCGACTCCACCGTTCTCCCTGCATTAACATACGCCTCAGAGACCTGGGCCCTACGAAAGCAGGATGAGAATGCTATTCGGGTCTCCCAGAGAGGCATCGAAAGAGCTATGCTTGGAATATCACGTCTCACTCAAGTGAGAGAAGGAATCGGAGTTCTGACCTCCGTCGCTATTCCAGAATCAGGGACGCTGTCTCGTTTGCCAAGGCATCGAAAATCAGATGGGCTGGACATGTAATGCGATTTGGAGACAACCGCTGGACTAGAGCCGTTACTGACTGGATCCCACGGGATGTCAAAAGATCACGTGGCCGCCCACCTACAAGATGGTCAGACTTCCTTGTTAAGACCCTGAAGGAACGGTTTGAGGCTCTTCATATTCCTGAATCAACCAGATGCCATTGGGCTACATTGGCACGTGATAGGGTCCAATGGAAATGTTACTGGCGCCCGCCGAGCAAATCGATGAGTAACGGGATTCAAGTGATCAAGTGATCAAGTGACATTCAATGCTCAGTACTAGTCTGGCATTAGCATTTCCAACAATTAGTAGAACACTGTTATATATATATATATATGTGCATGTGTGTATGTATATACCACAGAAGAATGCAGTTATTATCTATCTGTATTTTTCCTTCCGACTAATTTCAATTAGCATGATAATCTCCATGTCCATCCATTTTTAGGCAAATTTTATGACTTCATTTTTTCAAGCCTGCTTGCTCACATGGTTGTCCTTCATCTAATGTTCTGCTAATCCTGTTCAGGATGACTCGTGTAAACAGTTTGTAGATGACTGACAAGCTCATTGAGGTTTGTAGGGAGTACAAGATGCCACTCTGTCTCACATTCATCGATTTACAGAAAGCCTTTGATTCTGTGGAGACTGAAGCAGTCATTGAAGTCCTAGCCAAACAGGGTGTTCAAACCCAATACATCAAGATCATTAGTGAGCTGTATTACGGATTCACCACCAGGATCTCACCATTCTACAAAGAAGTGATCATTGATGTCAAAAGAGGGGTTCGACAGGGTGATACCATTTCACTAAAACTCTTCAGCGCCACCCTCGAGAACATCATGCGACAATTAGAATGGGAAGGAGTGGGAGTGAAGATAGATGGTCGGCAACTACACTACCTCCGCTTTGCTGATGACATTATTCTAATAACACCAAGCATTAGCCAAGCGGCACAAATGCTGGCTGACTTCAACCGAGAATGTGGAAAGATAGATCTGCAGCTGAATCTAAAGAAAACCATGTTTATGAAAATGAACTAGTTCCAGAAGCCCCATTCACTCTCAGTGGAACAAACAACTCTGAATGCAGCAGTTATGTGTATCTAGGTCGAGAAGTCAACATAATGAATGACCTAAAACCTGAGCTGTGCAGGAGGAAGAGAATGGCATGGAATGCCTTCAAAGGCATCGAAGAATTAGCTAAAAGGACAAAGAACCTCCGGCTCCGGGCACATCTCTTCGACTCCACCGTTCTCCCTGCATTAACATACGCCTCAGAGACCTGGGCCCTACGAAAGCAGGATGAGAATGCTATTCGGGTCTCCCAGAGAGGCATCGAAAGAGCTATGCTTGGAATATCACGTCTCACTCAAGTGAGAGAAGGAATCGGAGTTCTGACCTCCGTCGCTATTCCAGAATCAGGGACGCTGTCTCGTTTGCCAAGGCATCGAAAATCAGATGGGCTGGACATGTAATGCGATTTGGAGACAACCGCTGGACTAGAGCCATTACTGACTGGATCCCACGGGATGTCAAAAGATCACGTGGCTGCCCACCTACAAAATGGTCAGACTTCCTTGTCAAGACCCTGAAGGAACGGTTTGAGGCTCTTCATATTCCTGAATCAACCAGATGCCATTGGGCTACATTGGCACGTGATAGGGTCCAATGGAAATGTTACTGGTGCCCGCCGAGCAAATTGATAAATAACGGGATTCAAGTGATCAAGTGAAGAAGCAACTGTCAAAGTCATCCTTATTCTGTAAGTGAAAAAAATAGCAACAATTTGATAAGTTCCCTGAGTTTTGATTTGTGTCCTTTGTGTGCTCAAGGATCTGGTCCTGGGCATATTTATTGAATCATCTAAAACCTTCTTGAGGGCCCATTTTGCCTCTTTTTTCCTCACTTAATAATTTGCTACTATTATTGAAATAACATCATCTACCTTTCAATGCTCTTCTGTCTATAGTTTCACTGGCAACCATATTTTTCATCTCTTTAGGATTTGAGTTTAGGATGTAACGATGATGAAAATTTTAAACATTTTAAATAAAGTCTTTTTCTGCTTGGAGTTGGTATTTTAAATAACCTTCTTTATATACTCTTCTCTCAGAAGTATGCACCTATGCAACTGATACCATCTGTCTATATGCTCATGACTCAGTTTCTCTCTAATCTGCCTGACATTTTTGTCCATTTTTCACTCCATTTCAAACTCAGGAGTTTAAAAACGCACTTGGTTCAATCAATTGACTCCCCAAGTAGACACCTCTATTGGACACTATCGTTATGTTCTGTGGCTTTCAGGAAGAATTAGTTTCCAGTGTATCCTTGCTTGAAGTACTAGTGTTTGTCCAGTGTCAGTTATGAGCAGTAAAATTCGATTATGTGAAAATATTATTCTATATTCAGAAAACAAAGGGGCTGCTAAAAGTATGAAAAATAGTTATTTATGGACAGACAGTCAATGTAGCTATTAAATATCTCTCTAGCAGAAAGCTGTTTACACTCAAGAATATGTATGTTTCACTTCATTTGTGTAAATAAATGAATAAGAGGAAGAAGTAGAAAAGGAGGGTCAAGAGGAGCAGAGGGAGGAGTAAAAGTGGATTAAGGGAAAAAGAGGAGGGCAATAAACAACTCATTCGATATACATGAAATGCAGAGGACATGAGTAACATTGTGAGAACAGGAGTGAGTCAGGAGAACAATCTGAACTGAAAGCACGATGTCTCCTAACACTGTCATGCAGAATCAAAATACATCTCAGGTGTTTTTTTTTTTAAATTTGGGGTTTCTTTTTTATAAAACTTTCTATAAAGTTTTGTGGTCATTTATGTTTTATCAACACCCTACCCCTCTTCTTCACACATACACATTACTTTAGATATTTCCATTGTTATTAAATCACACTAAATATAGCCATAAAATTAAAAACATCAGAAAAAAAAGTTCTCCCTCTATCCACTTCTCAATGTTTCCCTCATGCCTCATAAAGAATTGCTTTGACGGTGGGTTTTCAGAACTGACACTCTCCACAGAGTGAATGATGTTCTTTAGCACTGAGAAGTACAAACAACATTTTTTCCTTTCCACGTGGCAAGGCAGCCAAAAAATAACTGGAGAAAATCATATTTGATACATTATACTAAGAAAAAATTTGAAAATTTGAAAACGCTTTCAATAGAGAATGAATTATAGCAGAAAATGGAATTATGGAAGAAAAGACAATGTGTTGAACTGCGTAATGATGTCTAAACATAGGATAAATCCAATTTAATGAGCTTTTTGCTTAAAAGTTTTCATCATTGCCTTGCTAAGAATTATTTGTAATCAACACTTGAAAAATCTTATTGAAAGACAGAGATAAACGTTGTGACAAAATGAAAACATTCCTATATTAAGCCTTGGAAAAAATAAAATAATTTAATTAGAGGTATTTTCATCATTAAAATATTTCAATATTAATCACCCTCCTATTGCTACTACACATAATGCAATCAGCAAAGTCAATATGTGTATACTCTTATGATGATAAAGACTAAGTCATAGAATTCAATTAAAGACATTTTACTCCACTTGAAGCATCTTCCTTGGCCCCTAATTAAATGGGAAGAGAGAAAAAGGAAAAAAGTAACTTAATAAAATCACTTCAGAGAACTGGAAAAAAGGCTAGCATATCTGGAGATCCTGGAAGATCTCTATACTAGTAAAGTGATGAATAAGTTAAAAAATTTGGCTAAATTAATGCCTAGGTCAGAGGTATATCATACACAACATAGAATACGTAGTTACTTCTTAACAGTCTGATTCTTTTCACTATATTTTTAAAAATTGCCATCCTCATTATTGCATTGTCTTACTAGTTATCCCCTCTTCTATCCTTCTAAGCTAAGCTTTGCATACAGTTATTTGCACTTTATTTTCTAGACTTTCTCAACTGCTATTTACTCCTTTGTAAATAGCATTCAAACTTTGGCCATTCCTCTGAGCCACTAAATCTGTACCAGCAAAGATCAGTGAAATATTTAAATGTAAGAAAATGCAGGCAAGTCTTTAATACTAGTTTTCCTGACCTTTCAGAATTTTTACGTAACAATATGATATACCAGAAATTATTAGCTACTAATTGACCATTTCTATTTTTTTTTTTGGCTGGGGATATGGGGGCATACCTGGTGATGCTCAGGAGCTACTCCTGAGTCTGAACTCAGGAATCATTCCTAACATGCCCAGGGCACCGTTTGCAATGCTAGTGATCAAGAGTAGGTTGACCCATTGCAAGGCAAGAACAGTACCCACTGTACTTACTATTGCTTTCCCCTTCATTATTTCTTATCAATCTTAGCAGAACACTGATTGTTTTGATGATTTTAAAAGACTCAATTTGTTATATTAGCTCATGTACTAAAATTTTGTTTTATACTTAAATTTTACTTTTATATTAGTTTTCATTTTCATAACATTTTGGTATTCTCATCTATTTTCCTAACTTTCAGTTTATTTCTTAGCTCATACAGTTTTTTATTTTTCCTATGTTTTACTTATACTATTATGATTTTTCTCTCTAAATTGTATTTGAAGTGCCTATCAAAGTCAACCCATACTATTTTGTACTTAATTCTATTAAATATTTTCTGAGTTTCTTAAGGTTTACAAATGCACAGGTATTTGACATGTAACATTTTGTTTTATAAAGAATTGCATTTTATGGGGATGGAGCAATAGTACAGTGGGTTGGGCATTGGCCTTTCACATGAGAGACCCAGGTCCAATCCCTAGCATCCCATATGAACCCCCCAAGCAACACCAAGAGTGATCTGAGTGCAGAGCCAGGAGTAACCCCTGAGCATCACCCAATGTGACATCTGCAAAAAAAACAACAAAATTTTTAATTTTACACTTCAATATCATATGGAGGATTAGAGAAATAGTATATTGGAATGAGAGCTTGCCTTAAATGAGGCAGATCTGGATTCGATCTCTGACACTCCATTTGGCCCTTAGCACCATCAGTGATGATTTATGAGTGTAGAACAAGGAATAAGGCCTAATTGTTGGCGGGTATAGTACCGAAATCAAAAGAATAATATAAAAAATCATACAGGACGTGAACAAATATATTTTATATGTCTGAGAGATTACTTTTTGTGTTTCATTGAGAATGAAACTAAAAATTAATGTTTTTGTGATTGAGAATGAAACTAAAAATTAATCCTACAATTTATTTGAGAGAGAATGTTTCATCAGTTTATTCATAGCAAAACTAGAAATTTGGTAGATAAACATAAATATACATCTAAGACAGAGTTTATAAGACAATGAGTCAAAGGTCGGCAAGAACCATGAACAAGTCTCTTCTCCATGACTTTTCAGTATATTTTGTTTCCATTTATTTAATGAGAATAATTTATTTAATTTAGGCCTAAAATTTCTGAGACCTAACTGCACCCATAATTCCTACATTTACCCAAACACAGATGATATTTTTATTAACTTAGGGAAACAAATTTTAAATAATGCCAACACAAAATGAAGATATTCTTTATTTAGAATAATCCCTAAATAGGATAATCAAAGAATCTAATTCATAAAATTATATTTGTAATGCTAAGAGAATTTTACCATGCTAAGAAATAACTTATTAACAAATATTATTGAATATTCTTACTCATAAATAAGTATTTTATAGTACCACTTAGCATATTTGGTCTTATGAATGGGCATGCAGAACCAGAAGACTTTGTGGGGTATCTTTAGCACAGAGTAAATTACACTCCAGGAAGGTATTTGGGACAGAAAAAAGAATACAATTCTTTTTCGTTGGTGCTTTAAGATTTTATTTTTCACAACAAATAATCTATAAATTGTCAGGACTACATAGATTTCTTGCCAAGGGGAATAACTAAAAGCAAGTTTTCAAAGGCAATAGATAATCTTTACAGACACCAAAATTCTGTGAAATGCAAAAGGACATTCTCTGCCACTTTGTCCTACAGCTTTTCTGCATAACCCAAGAATATTTAACCAGTTCAAATTTGCCTGAATAGGAGAGAACAAAAATTGCTGGAGGGTGAAAGAGATGGGAGGAAACAACCCCAGAGATGGCAACTGCAGCTGTAACTCTCCAATGGCAACAAGTGTTATGGAAATACACATAAGCACAATCAAGTCTATGTACATCAGGAACTTAGTGTTTGCTGCAAAAAAAAAAAAAGGAACAGACTTTCCACAGTTGATTTAATTTGTCCATGTTACAAAATGGAATAATGACCATATAAAGGAATTCAGAAAAGAAGAATAAGTAGCTCTAGGGTAAGTGTTGTTTCAAATTTAGCCTACTTTTCTAAAAAATCTGATGAGCCCTAGGAAAATCTGCACATTTTACATTATAATGGAGAGATCATTATTTTAAACAAAAAAAAAACAGCTTGATTCTTAAAGTTTGTTACAATTCTTATTTCCTTAAGTACCTAGGATGTTTGTATATGAATTTGTTTCATAGGCTTTAATAAACTTCAGACCCATTTCTTTCTCACCTGGTTGTATTACTGATTCAATGGCCACTGCTTCTGTCTTATCTAGTTAAATATTTCATGTAAGACCGAAAACAATGCAAATTTAAAAGAGGAAAGTGAAACACTGTATAATAAACCTTTATACAAAAGGGTCTTTCTATATATTTGTCACTAAGAATTATATCAAAAAATACAATATGGCTAAGTAACAAGGTCAGTAAAATTTAGTGAGTTTTTTGGTATTTATTTAAAATAAAGCAACTTTCAGTGTAGTAAAGGTAATTTACTAAAAATGTGGACTGACATTGCAATTTCCTAATCTCCTTGGAGTCCACCCGCAAGGCAGAGCCTGGCATGCCTCCCGTGTTGTACTTGATATGCCAAATACCAGTAACAATTATAGACCTCATTCCCATGACCTGATGGAATGGTATGAAGCTCTTTATGTTCCTGGAGCAAGCAGATGCCGTTGGGCTCTACTAGTATGAGATAGGACATATGGAGATATTACTGGTGCCCGCTCCAGCAAATGATAAACAGGAAGACAGTGATACAGTGATATTATATCTTAAATGCATAGCCATTTTTGACAATTAAGAATTTCTGATATTTAATTATGTAAAATTGAAAATTATTTTAGTATTACTTTATTTTGCACAGAAAATCAAGACATGCTGTCTCACTGAAATATCAAAATTACAGAAAGCACTGGCCCACTACCCAAGCAGAGCCTCACAACAAGCCAGACGACCCCCACTCCATGGGGGCCGCCAGTTTCCACATTCGGACTTCCCTCTTATCAGAACTCCACCCAGCAGACCAGCACATCACAGCCTGGATCATCGACACCCACCTGCAGCAGTTTTTTTTTTCTCAATCCGGCTCAGGCATGCTGATCCAGAGACTCTCAGACATGGGGCAGAGCTGCTCCTTGCTCTCCGTGTGCTCAGCCGTTCATGAGACACCTGGGAGGCATGACGGGTTCTAGCCCTGGCCCACCACCCCAGCAGAGCTTCTCAACAAGCCAGACTACCCCCCCACCCCGGGGGCCCCCATCCACATCCCCCAGACCCCACCCAGCGACCAGCCCATACAGCCGGATCACCCACACCCACCCCCAGCAGTTTTTTTCTAACCGCCAGGAGCGAAGAGACCAGGGGCAGAGCGCCTTGTCCTCGCCCAGCCCCAGGCACCCAGGGGCGGTGGGCGAGGCCGGCCCACCACCCCAGCAGAGCCCACAAGCCAGCGACCCCCCACTCCATGGGGGCCACCGTTTTCCACATTCGGACTTCCCTCTCATCAGAACTACACCCAGAAGACCAGCCCATCACAGCCCGGCTCGCGCGGCCACAATCAAAAAAGGCTTTATTTGGAGGTGATTACAAGAGTATGCCTCCTGCACGGCAAGCCTGGCAAGCTGCTCGTGTTGTATTTGATATGCCAAATACCAGTTACAATTATATTAGGTCATTCCCATGACCTAATATAATGGTTTGAGGCTTTTTTATTCCTGTAGCAAGCCAATGCCCTTGGCTCTACTAGCATGAGACAGGACATATGGAGATATGACTGGTGCCCGCTCTAGCAAACAGATGATGAACAGGAAGACAGTGATAGATAGTGATAGTGACAGAAAGCACACCTTGTGCTGCGCCCCATTTCTCTTTTTACTTTTGATTTAATATTAGTGCTTTTAAATTTCATAAGCATCTGATTATGTGAATAAGCACATTTCAAGTTATTGAACATTTCCATTGTCTAGGTTTGCATTTTGCATAACCTGATTCAATTTTTTTAGATTAAGACCAGATTAAAACATGCACATTCCTAAACACACACACATATATATACATATACAAACACACACATCCCTAAACATGCACATATTCCTAAATACACTCACTCCCCTCCCCGCCACATCTCTGAATTAACTTAGGAAAGAACTCCATCAAAATAAATAATTCATGTTGGGATGGACTGAAATCTAGTCTTTTAGGAGGTGCCAACAGATGGTTTACATTTATAGAATGCACACTTGCTGACTTCCAAACAGAAATTAAAATTCATAAAGTATATCATCAGTTCTCCCTATAAGTAACATTATGTTTATGATATAAATTTGGATTTTCCCAGGTGAACAGTTTTCCATCATAATTTAACTAAGAAAAAAAATAAAAGAAATTGCTTTACAGTAACCATTTTTTGTTAGCAAATTTAGAATTTAACTAGTTGATCATCCCGTAATATAAGTCAGAGTCTGACAAATAGATTGTTGTCATGATTTTCAACATTTTTAAGAACTGTTATGCATTTTGCCACTAAAATAAAAAGCATTGTTAGAACTAATTTAAATAGGTTGATTCTCCAGGTTTTAAATATACTAGATTAGGAACTTTTAATCGATATAATTGAAAGGGCGAGTTTGTTAAAAAGCCAACCAACTAGGCATTTTTAGTTACTTTTAACTAGTTTTTGCCTAAGTGTGGCCACAAAGCATAACATTATAGTAAAACTGCATTTTTAGTTAACATTGCTACCAGCAAAAATGTTAACATTCAACTCCTATAAGGTTATAATTAAAATTTGTTTTAAGAAAAGATAAAAGAAAATTTACTGGTCATTAAGATTTTGTCTGCCCAGTAAAAAGAGGGAATATTGACAATACTACATTTAGTGATCTGTAATTTAAAGTCATTGAAATAAACTGGGATTCATCCGCTAATTGCCGGTAGTTGGTCATTGGTCATAACTAAATGATAAATTTCCTTCAGAATTATTTTATTTCTACATGCAACTTGTAAAAAAAATAAAAAATAACATTCAATTGTTAGGTGCTCTTATACATGCTCTAATTGCTTTCAACTTTTCAGACATTTTTTCATTATTTTCATCAACATATTGGGATTCTCAATGCCAAAATAATTTAGACAAATGTGATATTACAAAACCTCATATTTTGGAAAAACATAAATGGTCCCAAAGTATAGAAATAACTACTCCTTAGTTTAGATTTGTTGCTTTTATAATAATAGTTTGATTAATGTATAGAGATCATATTTATATTTTTATTAAGAAATACCTGAGGGCAAGCATGAATCGTTACAGGCAAATATTATAGTTTTCCTTCATAAATTAAAAAATTTACATATCCTATGATATGGGGGGCAGAGCTGCTACTGGCTCTCCTTATGCCCAGCCGCTCATGAGGAGCCCGGGAGGGATGGCAGGTTCTAGCCCTGGCCTGCCACTCCAGCAGAGCCTCGCAACAAGCCAGACAACCCCCCACTCCATGAGGGCCTCCATTCTCCACATCCGGACTTCCCTTCATCAGAACTCCACCCAGCAGACCAGCCTATCACAGCCTGGCTCGTGGCTCGCTTGCAGCCGACGCGGTTCATCAGTAAATGCTGGATTTTGAGATGATTAGAAGAGTATGCTACCCACACGGCCGAGCCTGGCAAGCTACCCGTGCCGTATTTGATATGCCAGATACCAGTAACAATTATAGACCTCATTCCCATGACCTGATGGAATGGTTTGAGGCTCTTTTATGTTCCTGGAGCAAGAAGGTGCCCTTCGGCTCTACTTGCATGAGACTGGTCATATGGAGATGTTACTGGTGCCTGCTCGAGCAAATCGATGATGAATGGGAAGACAGTGATACAGTGATCCTAAGATAAAGGCTTAGTTCAGAAATTTTGCATTCATCTATTTGAAAAACATGAATTATGCTGAGATATTTTTGCACTTCCTGTGATTAAATGTGTTTAATTAGAGATGCAAATATGCATTATATAAAGATTGTATGATTAATTATCAATGTAATAAGTATCCTATGTGTAGCTAAATAGAAGACTGAACAAGATACTTAAACAATTATTTTATTTTATGCACCATAGCTTACAATACTTTTAATGGCTCAGTTTCATGCATAAAACATTCCAGCACCACACCCTTCGCCACAGTGCTTGTTTCCCTCCACTACTGCCTCAGTGAGCCCTGTCTTTAATATACATTCCCCCATACACACAAACATCGCTTGATAAGCTTCCTACTAAAGACTGTTTTTCAGGTTTTTTGTTCTTTTTTGAGAGCATTCATTTTATAGCTGATACTCTCCTGAACAACTTTCTCAGCATGATACTGCCCAGATCCATCCACTTAGCAGTAAATTGCATGATTTCATTTTTTCTTAAAGTCAAGTAGTATTTCATTGGAATGTATACCATAGTTTCTTTAACTTGTCATCTCTTCTTGGACTCCAGGGCTGTTTCCAGATTTTGGCTATTGTGATTAGTGCTATAATGAAATGTGTTTTCTGAATAGAGCTTTTTGGAGTTGATGGCACCTTGATGTAGATGCTGCAAAGGAGGATTGTTGGGACATATGTAAGACTAATTTCTAGTTCTCTGAGAAGAAACACTATGAGAAGTGTTTACATTGTTTTCCCAAGAAGGTTGGAAAGCTGATTTTCCTACCTGCTCTGAATGAGGGTGTCTTTCTCCCCAAATCTCTGTAAACACAGGTTGCTTTTGTTGTGATGTGTGCCAGTCTCATTAGTTTGAGAAGATATAACTTGTATCACTCGTTTTCCTGTTCATTGATTTGCTTGAGAAGACACTGGTAACATCTCCATACAGTGGAAATGAGATCCATTATCGATTACTGTTTTTGGCATATCAAATATACCACGTATGGCTTGCCAGGCTCTGCTGTGGCTCTGGGTTCATCCCAGGGAGGGCCCAGTCTTTTTTATGTCATGCCATGAACCATCCAGGGCCCCCAGGCACTGCAGCTACAACTGCAACACCTCAAGGGGCAGGGAGAAGATATATCATAGCATTAATTTGTTTTTATCTGATGATAAGTGATGCAACTATTTTAATTTGTTTTTATCTGATTATAAGTGATTTTATCTGATGATAAGTGATGAGAACAGGGTGAGAGACTAATAGAGTTCATCATGTCCACCAAGACCATTCATGGGAAATCACAGTTCCAGAAGGCTGAATCGAAATGTTGGACATGGGAATCTCCTGGTGGACAGTTCCACAATGAAATTGACCATATCATCTTCAATCGACAGTTTGCCTGATTGACATCACTGTGGTCCCAAAATTCCAAACAGGATCGGACCACCAACTCCTCCTTGCAAAATTCTACTTCACACAATGGGGAGAAAAGGCTGAAAAGTTTAAGAAGAGAACTCCCAGAATGACCACCAACTAGGAACTCTTTTAGCACAATTGCAGCATATTGGGAAGATACCATCATTGACGACATCAATGAAGAATACAACCAACTGGTTCAGCATATCCATGATTGTGCGAAGAATACTGAGTGAGAGAAAGACAAAAAAAGGACGCCTGTCTTCAGAAACTCTCGAGCTCATTCGCCAATGAGGCAAGGTGCGAGCCTCAGGTAACCAAATGCTAATCCAAACTTGCAAAGCAGTGCAGAGAAGTGATAAAGCAAGACATCAAAGAGAGAAGAGCAGAAAGACTGGGAGATGCAGCAGAAGCCGGGAAGAGCATTTGTAATGCCCACCTGTCCCTCACCAACTATAAGACCAAAATGACTGCCCTCCTACATCCTGATGGATCTACCACATCTTCCAGAAAGGCAATGGAGATTATCCATGACTTAAACTCAGATCTCTTTGATAGCCATGCCCACCTGCCCACATACCAAATTCCACAGGATGGATATGTTGTTCCTAAAGTTCTCCCTTATGATATCCGCCATGCCATTTCGTTCTTAAAGAAGGGAACAGCACCCAGACCAGACAAAGTCAGACCCAAACACCTGAAGAATCTGCCATCAGTACTCATCAATACACTGGCTCGGCTCTTCACATGCTACCTGTCTGAATGCAAGGAGCCCTCCCAAAGGAAAACCAGCAGGACAGTTCTACTGTTCAAGAAGGGAGATATTCACGACATTTGGCAACTATCGCCCCATCTGCCTGTTGTCCGTCATCTACAAGCTGTTCACTCGAGTTATCCTGAACAGGATTGGCAGAACACTAGATGAAGGACAACCATGCAAGCAAGCTGGCTTCGAGGGACCATATCCACACAGTAACCAACTCATTGAGGTTTGTAGGGAGTTCAAGATGCTGCTCTGTCTCACGTTCATTGATTTAAAGAAAGCCTTTGATTCTGTGGAGACTGAGCTGTCATCAAAGCCCTAACCAAACAGGGCGTTCAACCCCAATACATCAAGATTCTTTGTGAGTTTTTTTACTGATTCACTACCAGGATCTCACCACTCTACAAGGAAGTGATCATCAATTACAAAAGAGGGGTTCGACAGGGTGATACCATTTCACCAAAACTCTTCAGCACCACCCTCAAGAACATCATGCAACAATTAGAATGGCAAGGAATGGGAGTGAAGGTAGATGGTCGGCAACTACACCACCTCCTTCGCTGATGACATTGTTCTAATAACACCAAACATTAAGTGGCACAAATGCTGTCTGACCAAGAATGTGAAAAGATAGGACTACAGCTGAAGCTCTACAAAACAATGTTCATGAAAAATGAACGATTTCCAGAGGCTCCATTCACTCTGAATGGAACAAACATCTCTGAATGCAGCAGTTATGTGTACCTAAGTCGAGAAGTCAACATGATGAATGACCTAAAAATCTGGGCTGCGCAGGAGGAAGAGAGTGGCATGGTTGCCTTCAGAAGCATCAAAGAAATAGCTAAAAAGAACGAACAACCTCCGGCATGGGCACATCTCTTCGACTCCACCATTCTCCCTGCATTAACATATGCCTCAGAGACCTGGGCCCTATGAAAGCAGAACGAGAATGCTATCCAGGTCTCCCCTGAGAGGAATCGAAAGAGCTATGCTTAGAATATCACACCTCGCTCAAGTGAGAAGGAATCTGGAGTTCTGACCTCTGTCACTATTCCAGAATCAGGGACGTTGTCTCATTCCCCAAGGCTCGAAAATCAGATGGGCGGACATGTAATGTGATTGGAGACGACCGCTGGACTAGAGCCATTACCGACTGGATCCCACGGGATGTCAAAAGACCACGTGGCCGCCCACCTAGAAGATGGTCAGACTTCATCATCAGACCCTAAGGAACGATTTGAGGCTCTTTGTATTCCTGAAGCAACCAGATGCCATTCGGCCACATTGGCACATGATAGGGTCAAATTGAAATGTTACTGGTGCCTGCTTGAGTAAATCGATAAATAATGGGATCATCAAGTGATCAAGTCATCTAGTGATGCATATCTTTTTTTTCCATTTCTTTGGATACAGCTGACGTTGCTCAGGGCTTATTCTTGACTTTGTGCTCAGTGAATACGCCTGGTGAGCTCAGGAGACCATATGAGGTAAAATGCAAAACAAGTATCTACTTGCACTGCTATTGCTCCATCCTCACAGAGTATTTTTTATATTATATTGTTTTTCATCTTATTCTGGGAGAAAGTTTTTGTCCATCTTCCCCACTCCCAATTTTCTTTGATGGTGTTGTCTTTGTACTTTTCTTTTCTTGTAAAGTTCTACCAGTGCTTTATATATCTTGGATATTAACCATTTGCAAGATGTGTAGTAGGCAAATATTTTCTACTATTCTCTGAGTGTCTCTTTATTCTTATTTCTTTTGCAGTGCAGAAGTTTCTTAGTTTGGTGTAGACAAGTTTGTTATTATTATTATTATTATTATTATTATTATTTTTACTTTTTGGGTCACACCTGACAATGCTCAGGGATTATTACTGGCTCTTCACTCAGGAATTACTCCTGGCGGTACTCAGGGGACCATATGGGATCCTGGGGAGACCTGGGTAGGCCACATGCAAGGCAAATGTTCTACTCTCTGAACTATCGCTCTGGCCCCAAGTTTGTTATTATTATCACATTTACTTGGCCAATTATACTGAATCATTGAAGATACCTCTAGCTTCAATGTCATAGGCTTCTTTGATTTCCTCAATATAATTTATAAATGCAGATCTGATATCAGGGTCTTTAGCCTATTTTATTTGATTTTTGTGCATATATATGCACACATATATATATATATGTATATATATGCATATATATGTGTATATATGTATATATATATATATCCTACCAGTAGTTATTTCACACCATTTTTTGAAGATTAGGTTCTTTCCTTGCTCCACCTAAAACTTTTGCTTTTTTTTAATCAGCTATTACCTGTTCATATACTTATGGACCTGTCTCTGTATTCTCAATTCTATTTCATTGTTCTGAGAGTCTGTACTTTATCCACACTGTTTTGATTATTTCAGCTTTATAAAATCATATGAAGTTGGGGCAAAAGAATATGCTGGTGCTTTGGCATAATCCTGGATCTGCACCCACAGATAATTCTAGATTGAAAGTTGAAAGAATGCTGTGCTATGGATTGAATTGAGATCAGCCATGTGGAAGAAAAACATCCTACCCTGTAATATCTCTCCAACCTATGCATGTTGGATTACAATCCTAGGCATTCAGATTTAACATTAGGTTTTTCTTTTTCCTTTTGCAGGGAGCATAGGTTAATTGAATGCACTACTTCATTGCTCCTGGAGGCACTCCCTAGCTCACCAGGGCATACCTAATACTCTGTTTTTAACTTTAACCTCTCATTGTGTCCTTCTTCCCATACCAGCATACATTATCTCCTAATCAGAGCAATTTACAAAGTTAAACCTTCTGATAAATTTTGATTCTGCATATGTTAAGTAAAATATTGATTTTTCTCTTTCCTTTATGTCCTTTTCATATTCCTATGTTAAAGCGCTGTCCTTTTTTTGTATAGCCATAAGAAGATAGTTCATTCTATGCCTTTGTAATCTAGGAATTACTTGACTTTGAAATATTTCCTTCTGGTCATCCATCATATTTACCTGACTTAAGGCTCAGTTTCCACTAGACAGACCTTAGTTCCTTATACCCAAAATTGATCATCCTGCCATGGGAACTGAATGGAAAAAAAGAAGGACAAGCAGAGAGTAAGCTACCCTGACCTTGACAAGGGACAGGCTAAGTGCCATAAGATGGTCACAAGTTAATAACAGCATCATGGATCAAACTCTGACATGACCCACAAAGAAGTAACTGAGTAACGACCTATTGGGATTTGGAAAATCTAACTTGGCTCTAGGACCATACTCTGGGATATTTGACGAGATGTCCCCAGGAAAATCCACCCTTTACCATGAGTCCAGAGAGACCATTATAGGATAAATCCAAGGTGTAGATAAAAGTCTATTCTCTTATGTTGTTTATAAAAATGCCGGGTAATTCTATTAAGAAGTAAATGCATTATGATTGTTTGTATGGATTATCAGTGTAGGAAAGGAGAAAGCAATAAGCCCCTAGATGGAATCCTGCCTTGGGAGGATCTATTAGAAGGAATCTAAAGTGCTGTAACCCTTAGATGGTATTCTGCCCTTAGGTGGATCTTCTAGAAGATTGTCCCCTGGCAGAAGGGGATTTATATCTGTTCATTATTTAGCACTTATGTGTAGTCCCTATCACAAACCATTTATCATGTCTCTATAATTAGCTCACTTCACTTGAATTAAACTGCCACTGATTACCAACAATCCTGTGGCCCCATTCATTTGTCCATTGGTTGCCTTTTGGGGAGAACGGGGATGGGCGTCAGACTCACACACACCAGGGAACTCTGCCAATCTGCAACATCTGTTGGGGAGTCCACTGAACCCCAAAATATGCACTTATATTTTATTTAAAATATATTACTTAAAATATAGTTAGATAAAATATATTTTATTTCTTTGAGTAAAACCCTATGTATTTTTTATATTTAAAATGCTATAAGAACTTATGATAATTTTCATTCCATGTATCCAAAGTCAATATTTTTTTTTGTCAATCTGATTATTTTTAACTAGACACACAATTTTTCAGAAAGCTTACATTTGCATTGTCTTTTGAAAAGCAAATGACATTCAATGTCCTTAAGATCACAGAACAAGATTCTTTCAAGTAAAACTCTAATTAAACAACATAAGTACAAATTGTGATAATAAAGTAATGCTTGGCAAAATGTGCTTTTAAATGCTACAACAGATTTGAAAAAATCCCAGGTTATGTGGTGAATATTTAATGACTTTTTTTTTTTCTGACCAGTTTAGAATAAGATACAGTCAGAGGTGAGGAAGCTCTCTCTGGAGAGTAAACAACTTCCCTGATTTTCATAAAATAGTTGAGGTTCCAGTTTATAGATTTAAAAAATAGTTAAGTTTCATCAGCAAAATTTATATTGTTGAGTAATCCCTTTTACTTCACAGCATAGAGGAAACCCAAGTAGATTATTCTCACTGTCTGTGATAGTGATTTATAAGAAATGTATATATTTGTCATCTAGACCAAAGTACATTTCTCTTATGATTTTGGACTTCAGCTCTAGTTTATGACCTATTGCTCAAAAATATTTTTGCATTTCCTCAGTTTTGAAAGTGATAAAGGTAATGTATCTACTGCTAGTGAATGAAATGGATTATTAGATGCAAGCCCTGAGGCTAAGGTATGACCACATCAGTCACATAACTAGAAAGTTGGTACTTCCAGTCCCATCTCTAGGCTCCCCAGGAGAGAAGAGATTCTCGTTTGAGTTTAATACCAATGACCAATGAATTATTGCATCATGATCATGTGATAAATCTTCCATTAAAAATAACAAGATTTGCTAAGATTTGGGTTTCAGAAATATGGGTGGGTGCTAGGAGAGTGACCATGAAATCTCTCTACCTCAAAGTCACATCTGCTATAAAATTCTTTTTGTCTGGAGTGATAATAGGGTAAGTTGGGCATCCGCCTGCACGCAACAGATCTGTGTGTGAACCCCAGGATACTGTTTGGTTCCTAGAGTCCACCAGAACTGATCCCTAAGTGTAGAACCAGGAGTAAGCCCTGAGCAAAGCTAGATTTTTCCCTGAAAAACAAACCAAAAACACACAAACAGAAATTGCCAAACCAAAAAAGCAACCAAAGCTTTCATCTGGCAGTTCCTGAGCTTAATTCTTTGGATAACAAATTCATAACCTAGATGTAAAAGGTTTATTTGTTATTTGTATGAGCTACTCTACCATGGGAATTATTGGTATTTATAGCTAGTAGATGAAAAACATAGGTGAAAGCACAGACTAGTAATTGAAGAGGGTACTATTAGAAGACAAGCATCTTCCTGTAGTTTATGATTTTTCCTCTGGTTAGATAGAATCAGGAGTAATCTGAATTAAGTTGAATTTTTTGGCAGAGTTGTTGGTGTCCCAGATTGTTTATTGATGTAAAAAGGCACCAAACATATCCATACTGCAATTTAGCTCAGCACTGCATTACCTGTCCATAAAGGAACATACCTTATGAACATACCTTATGTTCAGTCAGCAAACACAGAAGAGAGAAACTATCCAGACTCAACCACTTCAGATCCACAGCTGAACCACTCAGACCCACATGGAAGCAACCCATGGAGCTCCGGTGGTGGTAAAACACTTGGCCAGCCCCTGGCCGAGTCCAACATAGCTCCAAGGGTTCACTCACACATGTGGGGAAGGGCCATGCTGGCCAGACTTGGAGTAGGGATTTGGGCTTCTCCCTTCTATTCCTCCATCTCCACCTCCAACCCCAGAAGAGAGACACACCAGACCCACAGCTCCATTGGCAACCCTAGAAGAGAGACCATGCCACACAACTGTCCGATGTTAGGACCAAGTCATTCTCAGGATCTTTCACATTTATACACTCTATACAGTTCTAGGCAGGTTCTAGGCATGGCTAGTTATCCCAGTGAGCCTAGCAAGAAGCCAGAGGAACCCCCTCTGAGGAACACCAATAGGTCAGTCATTCTCAACATCCAGACTCCACAGCTCCTTAGAGCTCCACCCCAAGAGAAAATCTGATCTTTCCCCATTGAGTTTCATCATAAATGCTCTAGATGAGAGCCTTCTACACAGCAGAGCCTGGGAAGCTACCCATGTTTTATTTGATATGCCAAAAACCAGTAACAATTACGGAACTCATTCCCATGTCCTGAAGGAATGGTTTGAGGCTCTCCCTGTTCATGGAGCAAACCGATGCCCTTGGGCTACACTTGCTTGCAACAGGACGTATGGAGTTGTTACTGGTGCCCGCTCAAGCAAATGGATGAACAATGGGAAGACAAGTGATACAAGTGAAAGGAACATAATGGAAGACTTCCAGACTAAGGGTTAGGGACCTGCCACTGAACTACTGAAGAAGATAGTCAAAGCACATGAATGTGAAACATTCCTGGTAGATGTCAGATGTCAGATGTCAGACTTGGCATTCTGATCAAACTAGTTTTCATCACCAGATGACATTAAATTTAATTGAATACAGTAAAGAACACCAACTTGACAAACAACAAGGAACTACATCAAGGTATCTTATATGTTTTTGCTCATGACTCTTCCCTTGAGAAAATCTTAGGCAAATCTGATTAAAGAGATACACAAATAATTTACTGATGCAAACAATAAATTTATTTCAGAACAAAATTTTCACAACACCTACATTTAGCTATGTGACCCATATAAGCTCATCCCTTCCTTCCTTCCTTCCTTCCTTCCTTCCTTCCTTCCTTCCTTCCCTTCCTTCCTTCAAAATTTTACTTCTTAACTTTGTATAATCTTTATCTATCTTCCCACAAACTTCAATTGTTCTAACTTGCACATTATTTCCAATATCCTGATATACTAATTTTCATTTCTTTCTATGAGCTATTCCAAATCTTTGCCTTGGTTAAGCTAATCCCCATATTCATATGGTATGTCTTTTGGAATGTCACTCAATTTTTACAAATTTGGTTCAATGCTCCATCTAAGTATTCTATATAACATCCTAACCTTGTAACTGTGTTTCTTAAGGTATACAGCAAGAGTCATTTCATGGCTATGAATAATCTTAGATTCTCTGATTATTTGAGGTAATTTTTTGAGCATAATAAATAAATATGCGTATATCTCTATTATACAAGGGATTATAATAGTTAAAACTGACTTATTTAAAATATATTCAAATAAATGAATAAAAATCAATAATGATTGGCTCAAATGATTATCATATTTATTCCAAACATGATTTCATTTCCGGCAAGATAATTATTAGAATTTTCTCCCCAATTCCAATTTTGAAGTTTTTATATATATTTTAGGTAGCTTCTGCTTTTATTTAGATTGATATTATAGTGAGAACAGAGATAAAATAGAAGAGTCTGGGTTGTTGTTGGAAGTACCCTCTTGCCCTAATCCCAGACTAAGTAGGTGTATGTATTGACTGAATGCTAGTGCTACATAAAAAGAAAATCATTTCTGTGGTGGCCTATTCTCTGCACATCCAATTGTTATTTTTTACAAGGCTAGTAGCTATCAGAACATAGAGAAGCCATCAAGCTCTTATAGACAGTTTTAAAATACTGTTTTTAGTTTGTATGCCTTCAAATTGCGCCTAAATAACACAGTTATTTTTGACTGATTGATTCTAAGAATTTTGCTATTACAGCCAAACTATGACATTTTGCATCATATATTTTTAGCATTTTCAAAAAATGAAATGCTTTTCTATTTTTTAAAATGATTTTTCATTTTGAGTTTCAGCCAAATATTTCAAAAATCCATAGCTCCCAGAGCTCAGAGAAAATTAGCAAGGCCAAATAAAATATATGTGGCTTGCTGCTGAAGCTGCACATGTTAAAGAAAGCTAATATATCGACTAATTCTTAGAAGTGCATCCATAAATCGCTATCTCTGAAAAATGTAGCTATAAAGGCTAGAGATGATGTCATTTTGCTGCTACAGGTAAAGAGGCGTCTGTATGTTTGACCTTTTAAGTATTTTATTGAGATTCTAAATACCAATGTACCAAAATATATCTGCTATTATTTATCCATCATTGTTCAAAAAACAAAATGAAAACATGCTATCATATCAATTTATATTCTCATATATTTTCACTCTGATTATCTTAATAGTTTGTGTTTTAATATGCAAGGAATATACATTGTCTGACTAAATAGATAATACTGTTCACTATAATACAGCACCAAATTAAAAATAATTGTATTCTAATTAGTTTACTATATATTAATGTTCATCACTGACATTAAACCTCATTATGAGGGCCAGAAAGATAGCTCAATAGGCTACATGCTTTGCATACAGGAGGTATAGTTTCTTTTGACTATTTATATATATACACATATATGTATATATGCATATATTATTATATATAAATATATGGTAACATGGAGTTGTGTGCTCAAGGCTTACTTCTTGCAGTTCTCAGGCAACCATATTAATTCCAGGGACTGAACCCGGGTCTGCTGCCTGCAAGACAAGAATCATAATCCCTGGACTATCTCTGGCATAGATGTGTAACTTTTAACCCAAAGGAAAGTGAATTCACAGTGATAAGCAGTGAATTCACCCACCCTCACAGGCAGCTGCTTCTGGGGAAGGGTAGAGGGATGTTACCAGGGTTAAGGTACTTGCTTTGCCTGTGGTTAGCCTCTGGGTTGAACCCCACTATCACAATCGATTCTCTCAGCACTCCCAGGAGTATGCCTTGAGCACAAATGGATGTAGCCCAAATCCCAAAACAAAAAAAAGAAAGGAAACTTTCCAGCAGTGCTTCTATGCCCAATCTTAGACCAGTCCTTTGAAGAAAGTGGCAGTTTTTACTTTCCATCTCTGGAAGCACTATGGAGAAGCAGACAGCAAATTAGACCAGTCTTTCGAATGCAGATGCTAATTTGCCAAGCTTCATGCCATGAAGTGACCCAAGTAATGCCATACGCAGTAGAAGAATCACTTGTCTGACATGTAGAATCCTAAATTAAAACACAGAGCTGCTATTTTAAGCAGCTATATTTTAAATGAGTTATACAAACAATAGCTAGAATATAGTGTAAATGATATGTGTCTCTCTGTGTAGAGTCCCACTGTGTGCCTCTTTCTGCCAAACTATACTGGATCATTCTACATATTTGGTTAAAATAGAAAAATATATAAACATAAGAAATTATCACAAAAAGCATAAAAGAAATATTGAAATGGTTATGTATAGATTGACTATAGAAAAAAAAAGAACAAGACTCCCAGCTGTTTTGAGGAAATCAGATCAGTTATGAGATCACTGCTTTAAACTCAGAATTATCTGACTTTAAATGTTAAGCATATATATTAAACGTTAAGGTCTGTGCAAAAACTTCTTTCACATACCAGATTATAAAGTGCTTTAGAAGTAATAAAGATCCTGTAAGATAAGCAGTGAATTCACCCACCTCCCACAGGCAGCTGCTTCTGGGGAAGAATTATCTACAATAGCAATAAATAAGACAACATGGAATAAAAACAGCATATTCACTTTAGTATTCATATATGTATATAAACACACAGAGACTTCAAACATATGCAAAGTTATTGATTTAGAATTCAGCATGAAGACGCCTCCCACAGAAGTCTCAGAATAATAATGTAAAAATATGGGAAATTCTTGTTACGCTTTGGTTTCTTTTAAAATTTAGGAATGAACTAGTGTAGTTGCAGAAATGCATGAAAGAAATATGAGAATCTTCGGGGGTTTCTAGCATTAATAATCAGTTTTAGGGAAAGTTGGATTTTCTTGGAAGTCTTCTGATAGTTGAATTTAATCACTTAACCCTTACAGAATATGACACCCACTGATCATTTTGAAAATAAATTATTGTATGTATCAGTTCTACCCCAAAAATTATTATTTAAAAAACTTGAATCTTAGATCATTAACTCATGTCAATGTTATATCTGTGGAATAGAAAGGTAATGATTTAGTATTATAATTAGTCACAAATAATATTATAAATTTAAAAAGTACAGAAATGGGGTCCAGGTAAAGTTCAGTGGTGAAGCAACTGCATTATTAATGTGAAGTCACAAGTCCAATCTCTGGTACCACTGTGTAACATTATGGATGTTAGATCTCTGATACACTACAACCAAGTATGTACAACTACAAAAAAACCAAATGTGCAAACCCCAGCAAGTACCACAACCAATACCAATGTGGACTTGAACTCTATAGCTAACATGCACAAGCACTATAACCAAATATGTGAGACCACTGACCATTGCAAAACCAAATAAAACTGAACAAATGCAAGAATATAGAAAAACAAATATTATTATATTACATGATCTGTAGGAAGGAAATTTGGGGAGTGGTTTAACAGTATATTTCTTTTTGTTTGTTTGTT